>NDXB01014408.1:17543-34204 GCA_002631895.1 Agapornis roseicollis
TTCCCCCCCCCCCCACCACAAAGCCAGCACACAGCTGAATGTGGAAAAAATGCCAAAGCCTAGAATAAAAGGCAGTCTTTATCACCAGAGGTACGTCTGCAGAGCGAGCAGTGCAGCAGTAGCAGGTTAGCAAAGCCGTGCGTGCTCCAGGCAGCCAGCTGGGGAATAAAAGCAGCAGAGATCATGCTGGGAATCGGAACGCAAAGCCTCACATCCTGATGTGCACTTCAGCCACTCTTTGCTGCCGCTCTTACCCGGGTTAGAGAGATCAAGGCTGGCACTGGCACGTTATCCTGGCTGCAGTCCCACCTGCAGCGTGCTGTGCATGCACAGGAGGATGACCTCAGAGCAGCTTCCAGTATCTGAAGGGGGCCTATAGGGATGCTGGGGAGGGACTCTTCATTAGGGACTGCAGTGACAGGACAAGGGGGAACGGGTTCAAACTGAAACAGGGGAGGTTTAGATTGGATCTAAGGAAGAAATTCTTTGCTGTGAGGGTGCTGAGGCACTGGAATGGGTTGGCCAGGGAGGCTGTGAGTGCTCCATCCCTGGCAGTGTTCAAGGCCAGGTTGGACAGAGCCTTGGGTGTCCTGGTTTAGTGTGAGGTGTCCCTGCTTATGGCAGGGGGGTTGGAACTGGATGATCTTAAGGTCCTTTCCAACCCAAACTAATCTATGATTCTATGATGTTCAGGCAAAGGTTTTATTGTGAGGAACCTGACATGGATAAAGTCTTTGCAGTCAGTGTTGCTGGAGTACACCACCACGATGTTGTGCAATGGCACAACACAGCACAACCTGCACTTTCATCTCTCCTGCCACTGAACGCTTGGGATGTGTTGCGGTGTGTCCCATGGGTTTGTATTGGATCGTAGCCATGTTGCTGCACACAGATCCTCCTCTCTTTTCTCCCTGTCCTCTCCTCTAATAAAGAAGTAGAGCACATCCATGGGGCAGACCACAGTGTTACAACAAGGACATCACAGAACATTCCTGCTCATGGCAGCCTCCCCTTCCTAACCTTTGTTTTGTGGTGCCTGCTTGTAGATACGACTACGAGGAGGTGGATGCAGATGCAGCTAACAAAATGATGAAGGATCTGGAGGCGGTGATGTTTGACCGCTCCTTTGTGGGGAAGCAGCTCTCGTGTGGTGACAAAGTCTACACGGTTGAGAAGGCTGATAACTTTGAGTACAATGATCCCGTGGATGGAAGCGTCTCCAAAAACCAGGTGGGCACAGCCTGGCCTGGGCTGAACGTGGCCTCAGAGGGGTGCTCTACTCTGTGTTTTGGGCTTCTCTTTCAAGCAGCACAAATGCAACGGACAAAGTCAAACGCTGCATTTGTCCCTTGGAATGTTGATTCTGCCCTGTGTTTGCTGAGGGAAACTGCTACCTTGGAAAGGGAAGGGTCTGGAGGCTGCTCCAGCCCCAGCAGGGCTTGGAAAGGGAGCAGAGCTTCTATACAGCCACCCTGAAGGGGAAGGAATGAGGGAGGTGAGTTGAGGGGGGTCCTTTGGGTGATGGGCCACCACCTGAGGAATGGGTTGTACTGAATGAAGGGTTGAAACCCCACTGGAGCACAAGGAACAACCCCCCCTGTTCAGGTGTCGTCTCTAGCACCAGACCCCCGGGTTGCTGCAAGCAAATCCTCCCTCAGTGCATTTCTCCCCAAGCTGGTGCCGCTCCCGTGTGCTTGTCCCTAAGAGGGCAGGTAGCAGTGCAGAACGGCTGTAATGGGGATGGAATTCCAGGCTCCAGAAGTCACAGGGCTAGTAAATACATGTGAGAAGAGTAACCTGTGACCAGAGGTTGACATAAAAATGTCCTGGAGATGGATTGGTTTGGCAGCGTAATGTGGCAGCATAGTAAGTGGGAAGGAATAATGGCGAAATCCTGCAGGAATGAGTGCCCTGCCTGTAGGATGACAGGAGCATTTTCTTTATGTCCTATTTCTGTGGAAGAGCGATGGGTTGGTAACGCTGTGTGTGACAGAGAATCATAGAATCACACCATCCCACGTTGGAAAGGGCCTCAAGGATCATCTGCTCCAACCCTTCCTGGCAAAGTAAAACCTAGACCGGATGTCCCAGCACTCTGTCCAGTCCAATCTTAACGGGCTCCAATGCTGGGGAACCCACCACTTCCCAGGGGAGGTTATTCCAATGGCCAGCAGCACCTGGCTCTTGTTTCCATCCAAGCAAGTGCTGGGGAGAGGGATCTTGGAGCAGCGATTCACTCTGTGTTCAGGAGCTCTAGCAAGTTCTCCGGGGTGGATTAGGTGGGACACAGGCTCCTCTGGAAGCGGGGAGAGGAGAATGGAGTTTTCTGTGGCTCCCCAAAGAGGAGCTCAGGGATCCTGCAGCTCAGGCAGAGCCGTGCTGGGGTCCCCAGAAGCACAAGGCTCAGAGGCTTCTTTCCTCCCCTCCCCTCCCCTCCTCTCTCCCCAGGGCCTGCGGCTCATCTTCTCTGACGGCTCCCGCATCATCTTCAGGCTGAGCGGTACCGGCAGCGCGGGGGCCACCGTGCGGCTCTACATCGACAGCTACGAGAAGGACCCGCACAAGATCCACCAAGACCCTCAGGTGGGTGCTGAGCCCCGGCCATGGCACCGCTGGCTCCCTTCAGCCTCCCTAACAAGCTTCAACCTTTGCTTAGCACTGCATTGCTTAGAGCGACGCGGAGGTGTGAGGTGGTTTGGCTTTAGTATCTTTAATGCCAATCTTTCATCTATGTCTACAATAGATGTATTTCAAAACCTCCTCTGTTACTTACTCAGAATCCCTCACAGCTGCTCCTGCAGTCCCACATGAGAATTCCTGTTTGTTTATGTTACAGCTGGTTGCAGGTGTGGGAAGACACCTGAGCTCACCTTTTAGTTGAAATGTTGAATCACTGGGGCTAAAATCAGCTCATTCCGATACAGAATGTGGGGATTGGCAGCCCCTTTAGGCCCTGGAGCTGCTCTCAGGTCTCCCCTTCAGGAGCCTTCTCTCCCCCAGGCTGCCCCAGCCCAGCTCTCTCAGCCTGGCTCCAGAGCAGAGCTGCTTCAGCCCTCGCAGCAGCTCCATGGCCTCCTCTGGATTCACTCCAGCAGCTCCATGTCCCTCTTGTACTGCTGCCCCAGAGCTGCATAATGCACATTCTTTACAGCATCATTTAGAAATGCTGCTGACCTCTCTTGTAGGCACAGGAGGAAAAGAATTCTCATTTTCTATTCCCCAGCAAACACTCCTTGAGCTCATTTTGCATAATGTGCTGTGCTGTTATTGACAACGAACTCAAAACCCCATGTTCTGACAGGCACAAACTGAACCTGGGATTTAATGGTGCCAATGGCGCAGCAGAGTTTGAGTATGGCACAATGAGAGTGGCACCAGCAGCACTGGAGCTGTGCTGGGGTTTTCTCTCTGAACCTGCACGAGGTGGTAACGCCACATCCCTCACCGTGGTGGTGCCACAGCTCCCGTTGTGAACCTGAAGCAGTCCTTTGACCAGCAGTGCCGGGCCTTGGGTGTCCCTGGCTGACACCAGATGCCCTTGAGGGAAGGGTGGACGCGATGTGCACTCCGCTCCGTGGTTCTGAGCCACCCCTTTCCTTTCTGCAGGTCATGTTGGCACCTCTCATTTCTATTGCACTGAAACTCTCCCAGCTCCATGAAAGAACTGGCCGCACCGGCCCGACCGTCATCACCTAAAGGCTTGGTCAGACACCGCGCCGGATGCTCACGAGTGAAGGAAGTCAGCCTGTACCCTTCTATTGTCACATCTGTCACTGAAAGAGGAATGCTAGTCTTATCTCTGTATGTAAGAACAGTATTGAACTGCTGACAACAGCCAATAAAGCCCTGCCCCTCTCAACACTGGTTGTGCATGTGGCTGTGCTGCTGTTCTGCGCCGCACAGCACCACTGGCAGCTTGTGTGGTGCTCCTTAGCCCAGCCTTTTGCTTTAGCAGATGTACTTTCCTTTCTTCTGCTTCAACAAAAGGCTCGAGAAATCACAAAGACACAAAATTCCTCAATAATGCAGAGGCTTTTTTCTGTCTTGGAAAGTTTCCTGGAAAAGAAGCACAAATGCTACCCCTGTTAATGCAGGCTTTTAACTGTGATGTCTCTGAGCCAGAGAGGGCTGTGTATTAGGGCTGAGTATTTCTCATTCAAGTGGATTTTTCCCTTTCAAACCAAATGGTATCAGTTGATTTCCATTTGCCTGCTTTATAAGAAAAACCCCCAATGAACCCTCCACACAGGAACAAGCAATAACAAGTGTTGACATAGGCCACAATTACTGTGCAGTGCTCTATTAGGTTTTTACCTCCCTTACATCTTGAAAGGCTCCTTTTGGAAGGATAACAGATTGTTTTGATGAGCTCCTTTGGTTGAATGTGGATGGCAAGATCATAGAATCCCATTCTGGTTTGGGTTGGAAAGGACCTTAAAGCTCACCCAGCTCCAACCCCTGCCACAGGCAGGGACCCCTTCCACTGGAGCAGCTTGCTCCAAGCCCCTGTGTCCAACCTGGCCTCATCTCGGTGATCCCTGTTTGGGCAGGTTCAAGCCATTCCCCTTGGCCTGCCCCTACAGGCCCTTGTCCCAAGCCCCTTTGTCTCCAGGTTCCCTGCAGCCCCTTTAGGCCCTGGAGCTGCTCTCAGGTCTCCCCTTCAGGAGCCTTCTCTCCCTCAGGCTGCCCCAGCTCAGCTCTCTCAGCCTCTCCTTGGAATAATCAGATTTGCTGGCATTAATGCTCACTATCTTTTCCAAGGGCACGGAGAAGGGTCACTGTGGATACAGCTGTCACTCTCCAATGTTAACACCTTGCAGCTGCACCTTCCATCCCTTTTCCAGGAAGCCATCCCCTTGGAGCTGAGCTGTGTTCCTGCTACCAGCCCAACTGGCTGACTTTGCCCTGCAGAAGACCAGACCTGCCAACACAGTGCCCTTCATCCCTGGAGGTGACACCTTCAAGAACAGGGGGTCTTGGAAAACAACCCCAGGTAAATCCACAAGACCCCTTTGGTTTACTCCCTGCATCTCAAGGCTGTTACAGCTTAAGATACATTAGTAAAATGTTAGTGGGAATGGGTAGGTGACTTTCCTCTTTCAGTATGCCTTAGTCACCCAAATAGGTGGGGACAGCCACCACTGTGCCCTTTCCACCGCAGCCCTGTCCCCATCATGCTCTGGGTTTGGACCAACCATTGCCTTTGTGCTGGATGGACTCAGGCCAACAACCCAGGAGAACACCAGTTTAGCTGGATAAAGGCTGTGTCAGTTGTCTGAGGAAGCGATGCTTGTGCTTGCAGTCTGGGCACAACCTATGGCAACAAGGATTCCTCTTGACAGTGAAAAATAGCAGGGGTGGAGTGTGGGTTCCTCTCACTCGGAGGAAAAAGGGAAAGCCAAACCCAAACAACCCCTGTATGTGGAGACAGACCAGCTTCCACCCCAGCATGGGGGGGTGGGCGCCTCACAGAGCCAGGTGCCCAAGGTCTGTCTCCAGAGTCGGTGTGCTGACAGTGCCAAGGGCCATCACCACAGGCCGTGTGCCAGTGCTGGGCTCCTGCAGCTCCTCCCGCTCACAGTCTGCCCAGTGAAAGGAAAACCCGCAGGTGCCAAGAGCTGCAGGAGGCTGCTGCTGGCAGGGAGCACAGAGCCTTGCCCCGGGTGAGCCGTGCCACATCCCTGACACAACACAGCAGAGGAAATCCAAAGCCCCAGCAAACACCAAGGGGACAAAGGGCTATCAATGCCCATTTTCAAGCAGATCACTGCTGTGAAGCCTCCTCTCTGAGAAGCTGTGGCTGCCCCATCGCTGGCAGTGCTCAAGGCCAGGTTGGACACAGGGGCTTGGAGCAAGCTGCTCCAGTGGAAGGGGTCCCTGCCCGTGGCAGGGATTGGAGCTGGAGGAGCTTTGAGGTCCCTTCCAGCCCAGACCAGGCTGGGATTCTGGGATTCCCTGGCCTACACTGTTACTGGCAGCTTCAGGTTTCAGTCTCTAAGCGAAGCCCTTGTTCCCTGAGAGTACTGGGTACAGGGCTATGATTAAAACTCCTCTTTGCTGCTGCTTCCTGGCTCACTCTTCCCTTTTTAAGCTGCAGAGGAGCTTTGGAATTGTTATAATGGAGAAACTGCTTGGCATAGCTGGGGCTGCAGCCACGGCTCCATTTCCACACTGCATGTCAGGCAGTGTTAGCATAGATGCTCCAGTGGCTTCTGCCAAACGAATCCCTCTGGAAGCATGAGCTGCACAGGCAGGAAAGGGCAGATGCAGTCAGCAAGGAAGCTTCCAAATTAATCCGGGGAGTCTCCTTTCTTCTGAGCACTTGAAGACCAAGCCTAAATCCACTTGACAGCTTCTTTTGGAGGGACACAGATGGCACGGAAACATTGGATCTCTTGATAAATAACAAACTTGAGAACAATGTAAATTGGTGAGTATAAAATAGGAGACGGATTTACATTTGCACCATAGAGCTTTGGTCTGATTCAAGCCCCTGAGCCCAACGCTTTCCTTGCTGAGGTGGGATCCTGGAGGGTTTCCTCACTGCTGGCTGCAGCGCACTAAAGGAGGGAGCTGGGATGAGTGGGGGAAACCAATCTGGCTGCTCTAATTTGCCTTTAAGCGCTGTGTGAACAAGTGACCCCATAGTTTATGGTTGGCCTCTCTTTAAAGCAGGTCAGTCCTGAGTTCCCTCTAATGGAATCGTGAGTGATTTTCAAACTGTGTGTTAAAAGCTGCTCCCTTGCCCATAATGGTGCGAACAGGTCCCTGGCAGTGCACAGCTCTCCTCAACTGGGACTCTGACTTCATAGAATCCCACCCTGGCTTGGGTTGGAAGGGACCTTAAAGCTCATCCAACCCCTGCCATGGGCAGGGACCCCTTCCACTGGAGCAGCTTGCTCCAAGCCCCTGTGTCCAACCTGGCCTTGAGCACTGCCAGCGATGGGGCAGCCACAGCTTCTCTGGGCCATCACCCTGGGCCAGCGCCTCAGCACCCTCACAGGGAACAGCTTCTGCCTCAGAGCTCAGCTCAGTCTCCCCTGTTGGGGCAGGTTCAAGCCATTGCCCTTGGCCTGGCCCTACAGGCCCTTGTCCCAAGCCCCTTTCTCTCCAGGTTCCCTGCAGCCCCTTTAGGCCCTGGAGCTGCTCTCAGGTCTCCCCTTCAGGAGCCTTCTCTCCCCCAGGCTGCCCCAGCCCAGCTCTCTCAGCCTGGCTCCAGAGCAGAGCTGCTCCAGCCCTCGCAGCAGCTCCATGGCCTCCTCTGCCCTCGCTCCAACAGCTCCACGTCCCTCTTGCGCTGCTGCCCCAGAGCTGGAGCAGGGCTGCAGGGGGTCTCCCCAGAGCCCAGCAGAGGGGCAGGATCCCCTCCCTGCGCTGCTGCTCACGCTCTGGGGGTGCAGCCCAGCACAGGGGGCAGGGGGGATCCATCCTCTTCAGCACACAGTGCAAAGCTTCCTGTGCTCTCATAGCTTTACCTCAGCTGCAGTCTTTATCCTTTCCCCTGCACCTACAGCTCCCAGCAGCTGCTGAGTGCTGGCAGGTCTCTGAGTGCACAGCAAGTGGAGGAAACCTGGCTGGTGGAATGGGGTAACTGGTCCCGCTGTGAATACTGGAGAATTCCATTCTGTGTTCAGAGACTCAGTCATGATTTTCCCAGGAATTCTCTTTTACTCTGGGCTGTGCTACAGCAGATTCCCTCCAAGCCAGTGCCTCTGCACAGCAACAGGGAAACACCATCCATGGGCTGTGCTTGCTAAGGATGCAGCAGGGGAGGTGTTTGCAGAACCTCAGCCCCTCTCACTGATGGGTATTCCCATGGGAAATTACTCCTGCTCTTTCTTTGCTTCTCTTCAGGCTCAAGCCTTAGACTCCTGCCCCGGAGGAGCCCAATCGGGTCCAGATGTCTCACTCCTCGTATGTGTTCTCATCTTTACCCCGAGTTGATGTAATGCAGGGTCTGCTTTCCGCGCTCCATTTGTGCTGTGCAAGGATGAGAACACATCACAAGAGCTCCCTGACTAAAGGATCCATGGCCATACACAGGGCAGAAATCAGCCACCACAGTGCCCCTCAGTGAGTTGTGGCCCAGTCTGGTGGGTCCTGCAGAGGTGCCATTGCCAGGCCGATAGGCAGCAGGGGGGTGATGGTTTGAGTGGCTGTGTCAGTGAGCACAGGCACCAGAGGCGGGACCTTTGTGCTATGGGCAGGAAAGCTCCAAACTCCTCTTGTTCTGTAGAACCTGCTTGTGTTTCAGCTGTGGACTGGTTCTCTCCAGAGGGCAGCACTGCTAAAGTGTCTCTGATGGGCCCGTAGTCTTGTTGCACCTCACTTGTGATTTCATCCATACTCCAGGTGTTCATTCACAGGTCAAAACTGCATCTTTGAAGCCCTCAGTGAGTGCCCAGGCCACCCAGCTGCTCCTCGGGCATAGCCTCCCAAGGCCAAAGCTGAAACCCAGCCTGGTAAACCAGAGGTCACTTGGAGCCTGGTTCAAACAGTTTGGGAAAATCATAGAATCCCAGCCTGGTTTGGGTTGGAAGGGACCTTAAAGCTCATCCACTTCCATCCCCCTGCCATGGACAGGGACACCTTCCATTGGAGCAGGTTGCTCCGAGCCCCATCCAATCCATGGCATCTAATCGTGGTATTGCTTAGAAAGACTTTGCACCAACTTGACATCAATTCAGCTCCTTTGCCTCCATTGTAAGGCTCATTCTGTGGAAGCACTGTTAAATCCTTCTCACACTCTGCTCCCTTGGGTGACTTTAAAACGTGCTGAGGCTCCCACGGCGCTGTACAGCTCCCTGCTGTGGGGCCATCCCTCTGCCTCAGCTCCCCGTGAGCCTCCTCGCATCCAGAGCAGAAGACAAGGTAAGAAACCCCAGGTAAGATGTACAGGGAATAAATGAGCAAGGCAAGTCCCAGTGTCCCAGGGAGCGAAGCTTTGAATCATTTGACTCCGTGTTTATCCAGCGCTCCTGGGAGAGGGGGGGAAGCTGGAGGGAAGCGGAGGAGTTTAGGAAGTTCACAAGCAGAGTGCTTGTGCTGTTTCTGGCACTACATTACCAGTCATGTGTGTCCCTCTGCAGTGCCATTAGCCTCCCAGGGTGAGGCTGGGAGGCCTTTGGGGATGATCAGCTCCGGCGCTTCCATGAAGGATGACAAGGGCAGTTGTTGCTGCAGCAGCAAGGCTTGGGCTGCTGGCTGGAGCCAAAAGAGATAGGGCAGCATCCAGTTATGTAGAATGAACCTGATAAATGCTGAAGCACTGGAGACAGCCCCCATTGGAATGAAAACCAGCTTTGATCTCCAAACAGTGCTGGTGAATGACTTGGTCAGAGAAAGGTCCATCCATAACCCAGGCACTGGCATCAAGACAGCTTAAGTGGAAGACCTGCCAAGGCTGGAGGATCCCCACTGATGCTGGGGAGCACACATGGGGCTTTGTCTTCTCCTGTGGGGTTACCTGCCTGCAAGGATCATAGAATCCCAGCCTGGCTTGGGTTGGAAGGGAGCTTAAAGCTCATCCAACCCCTGCCACGGGCAGGGACCCCTTCCACTGGAGCAGCTTGCTCCAAGCCCCTGTGTCCAACCTGGCCTTGAGCACTGCCAGGGATGGGGCAGCCACAGCTTCTCTGGGCAGCCTGTGCCAGCTCCTCAGCACCCTCACAGGGAACAGCTTCTGCCTCAGAGCCCAGCTCAGGCTCCCCTGTTGGGGCAGGTTGAAGCCATTCCCCCTTGCTGTAATGGCATTGATACCCCTCGATGACTTCAAGATCAATATTCTGCTTAACATCAACATCTGCAACCCTCCTCTGGGTCATGCTTTCAGCATTGACTGAAGGCCCCTTTGTGGAACTCCGGTGCGGATGCCTGAGGATTTCCTGTATGATCAGGAGAGTCAGAAACTCACCTGATCATACAGAAACGTGCTTGTCTCATCCCTGGAAAGCACCCATGGAAGAAGAGGGAGACAATGGCTCTCCTGGCTCCTCTTGGCAGCTCTGGGCTGGCTGAGCTTGACTGGGAGCCTGGGAGTTTGGAACATGTGGCCTGAGCTGTGCAGGTCTGTTCTGCTTAAAGGTTTTGTAATGTGTACAGCTGTGTTAAAGCGAAGAACATCTTCCATAGCAACTGCAGGCTTTGTAGTAGCAACAGCACACAGCACTGCTTCACTTCATAGCACTGCAGCAATTGTCCATGGCAAGGAATGCTGAAGCCGGGAAGCACTAACTGGAAAGCACTGAGTACGGGTGGAGAAGAGCAGCCCTGAGGAGAAGGACTTGGGAATGCTGGGTGAGGAGCAGCTCCCCATGACCCGGCTTCAGTGTGTGCTTGAGCCCAGAACCATCCCCCCCCGTGTGCTGGGTGCACCCCCAGAGCGTGAGCAGCAGCTCAGGGAGGGGATCCTGCCCCTCTGCTGGGCTCTGGGGAGACCCCCCCTGCAGCCCTGCTCCAGCTCTGGGGCAGCAGCACAAGAGGGACGTGGAGCTGTTGGAGCGAGGGCAGAGGAGGCCATGGAGCTGCTGCGAGGGCTGGAGCAGCTCTGCTCTGGAGCCAGGCTGAGAGAGCTGGGCTGGGGCAGCCTGGGGGAGAGAAGGCTCCTGAAGGGGAGACCTGAGAGCAGCTCCAGGGCCTAAAGGGGCTGCAGGGAACCTGGAGAGAAAGGGGCTTGGGACAAGGGCCTGTAGGGCCAGGCCAAGGGCAATGGCTTGAACCTGCCCCAACAGGGGAGACTGAGCTGAGCTCTGAGGAAAAAATACTTTACTGTGTAGAGAGATCTTCAGTGATGGCCAAACACAGAAGGTGCTGATGCCGATGCCAAAACCAGAGAGGATTTGTCAGTGGTAGGAGTAGGAGATGACACAGGTGGTGTAGGCTACTTTTGAGGATTTTTTAACTGTAAATGATTTTGCTAAGGGTTATTTGATGGAATTTACATTGGAACACTCTGGAAACCATCTCTAATTTACAGATATTTACAGCTCCTTAGAGTTTCAATTTCATTTACTCCATAGAAACTAATATAAATCCAATGAATGTTTTAATCAACATCTTTTAGGTTAAAAATGCACCAGAGACACTGCCAAATATGAAGTACTCAGTTACATCCCAGGCTCCCATCACTTTTATTCCACAGACAATGCCATGTGTGAGCCCTGAAGCAGGCTGAGAGGCAGAGGTTAAATTATGGATATGTATTCAGCATTTCAGGAGTCTGGGAAGCTGTCAGGCTCTGCAGTCCCTTTGAGATGAAAGGCTTGTCAGCACGTGTTGGCGAGATCGGTGGGAGATCCGCACTGGCAACCCAGAAGAGACAAGCAGACATGTCATGAGCTGAAAGGATAAAGAATAGAACTAGCAGTGGGCTAGAAAACCAAGATAACTTGTATTTGTTCCTTTGGCATCGGGATACCTCTCCCAAACAGAGGCCAACTGTTAACAGAGGCAAAGCCAACTTCATCTTGTGCAGGCTGACAAATGGTCATGTAAGTTACCAAAGCACCCAAGACCTCAGGATTAAACGTCTCCAATTGTTTTCATATGATGCAACTTGAAATCTCTCTTTTAACAGTATTAAATTTCCTCCCATTCCCATAAACTTCAGCACAAGTTGCCTGCGCTCACATTTCAGGCTGTGACCCAGCTAACTTGCACTTTTCCCCTCTGCTAGTCTGGAGAAGAGAATAATGAAACTCAGACAGCAGTGACCAAATGCTGCTCCGCAGCGCTTTCCTTTCCCAAACCAGATGAATGCTCCTGGGCTCCAAAACACTGCCGGGAAGAAAGCTTTCAAACCTGATGGAAATAAAATAATAAGGCAGTGCAGTGACTTCACCTCCTTTATCAGATCAGAGACTCTTCCGCTGCAGTTGCAATGGGTTTCTAAAAACCCATCTCTAAATAGAGCAGAAGAATTAAGAAATCCCACTGAAGCCATTCCTGAAATACTGCTTTATTGAAAACCCCCGCCCCAACGCAAGTGAAAGCTGAATTTCACTGAGGGGAAAAACCTCTTCATCATCCTCTTCATTTACATTATTCTGTTGCAGATAGAGTAAGAACTGTAAGAGCCAGGAAAAGGAATACTTCAGCTTTGGTGTTTGTGATGGCAAAGATGATAAGCAAACGTATTGTGAGCTCTGACTGGGACAAAGGGCTATAGAAATGACGGCAGACAGGCTGTGTGGAGGGAGGTGCAGTTGCTGCAAGGTCTGGAATTCCTCCCTCGAGGTGCTGAGCGCTCTCGGATCTCCCCCAGCCACGCTAGTCCACTCAGCATCTTGCCAGATGAGGCCCTGTATTTATATAACCAGAAATACCCACTGTGCTGCAGATTTGCTGCTGGTGTGAGTGGAATTGCATTCACTTAAGCCCATTGCAAACGTAGCCACGAGAGTCAAAATAAAAGGAGCCAAAATATATAAATCCAGCAGACGAAGTTTATGGGGGAACTAAAGCAAACATTCACCATCAAGAGTTAGTGGGGCCAAATTGTTCTCCCTAAAAGGGGTACCTTACAACAGTCTGTGTCCTAGGGGCACAGTCCCCATTTTAGTGGTGTGCTAAACTCACGCTGATATCAATAAAAGTTTTACGTGGGAAATACGAGATGTTAGATAGTTCAATACAAGTCTATAAACCTGATACCTAAACCCTGCTATCATGGCTTTGCCAACCCCCTGCTAACTTCCATGCAAATTCCACCGATGGATCCCTAGTTCACTTTGTCTCTAATTGAAAGTCTTAAAGGTGAATGGAAATGTTGTTGGAATAAAAGCCTGTTTAAGATGCCAAATCCCTAACGAAATCCCAGTGTAGCCTTACGAGTAAATAAATTGTAAAGGCAAATGTAGGGGCCTTCTTATTAACCTGTCAAAGCGAGGATTCTGGCATCTATTTTTCTCCTGCACAAATGGTGACATTCTTCTTCCCCTAATGACTGCAGGATTTTACAGCTTCACATGCCTGGCAACAAAGGTGATACTGTTTAGGGCGGTGGTGAAATCTCCCTTATTCATGCTGATGACAACCATGGTGCTTCCCAGCAGGGTTACTTACTACATATTGGTCTGGGGCTACCTGCAAATGGTGTGAAGTCATGGATGAAGGCAGTGCAGTTTTCCAAACCTTCTCCTTGAGTCAGTTTTGCTGAGGACTGGGTTCATTGATTCCTTTTAGAAAAAGCAAAGCCACTCTGCAAGAGGAATTGTGGCTTCTTGGATGTTAAGGAGGAGTTTCACCTGAAATCACCTGAGACATCCTGCAAAAGGCCAGCCTGCTCCTGCCTGAACTGAGCTGGATATCCATTGCCTTCTTTTTCAGACTCACTCTTGGGGCTAATGAGAAAGTTAGAGATAAAACAGTTGCAGCTCTTTCCTCCCATAAAGGTAACTGCAAAGCTCAGGATCTGAAATGTGAATATAGCCACACATAGAGGCTGTGGGACTATATGGAAGCATCGCTGTTACATGCTTCTCCCACTGACCATCCTGCTCTCCACCACGCACAGTTGTTAAAGTAACACTTGGAAAGTGTCCTGCACAACAAATACGCAATATAATGAAATGCTGAGGTGCCAACGTGCAGTTACGAAAGGAAAAGTTAATAACAACCAAAATCATCCATAATAAGTGTGCCAATATTTGCATATGTTATTAAGTACTCGCTGGTGTTTGTGTCCCATTCTATCACCCTCACTTTTCCAGAAGGGCAACATCAGATATTATGGAGGTATGTAATTTCAGGATATAAAGAACAGAGTCCTTCTGCTACATATATAAAATTCCAGCGTGATACACATATGAAAGGGAAAGAATTGTGGTCTATTCCAAGGCTTTTCCTTTTATCTTTTCCATAGTCTCCTGCCAATTTTCAAAGTACTCCCAGATCCCAGACTGAACTAGATTATCTGAACAAGATTGTACTGCACCTCCTGATACTCGCCCTGCCATTCCCCAGGGCTACAACCTGTCCTCTGACCCCTGACAGTGCTCTCTTCCATCATTCCCTCCTAAGGAGTCCTTTGCCAGTCCTTTGCCTATCCTCTTCTTCAGCCTGAGGAGACAGGGCTTTTGTAAAGCTTAGCACAAACACACCTCCTCATTGGCCTGACATGTGGCCTTCAAAACAGAGAGGTCCTTGGCAGGCAGGGGATGTGTGTCCTCTACCTCCAGGCCAGGCCTTGTTGCTGCCAGATTCAGGCAGTGAAAGGCACCTCAGGAAACATCCTGACAAGGACCAGCGCTGGATTTAACCCGTAACTCAAGCAATGTGTCAAGTGCAATCCATCACCTCCCTGTCCTTGGTGCCTTTGCTTACTCCCGCAGAAGCCACAAATACTGGAACCAGAATTAATTGCTTACCAGGGTTCTGTCCTGATCACCAGGTTTATCAATCATTTTCCTAATGTCATTCTGAGCAAAAGGGAAAGCTTTTGCTATGTGATCAGAGAACGTACCTTTTTCCACATGCGTGCTGCCCAGGATCTGTATTTCTTCGCTGTCTGCAGCAGATTTTACAAGCCACCTAACTTGCAGGGGAAACCCACGTTGCGCAATGTCTGTCTGTCTGTCTCATGCTTGCCTGTTTGCTCGGCAGGGGCTGGTTTTCCTTTCGAGATTCAGAAAATTGACACTGGTCTCCCATTCCTTTAGAAAGCTTCGGAAAACTCAGCTAGAACAGGAAGGGTGCCTCGAGTGAGACAATGTCGTCACAAAGGTAGCCAGAACGCCTGTTCTAAAGAGCCGACAGTGGGAGTACATCTCCAATCTTTATAAAGCACCGTGTTGTTTGTCATGTGTTGCCAGCATTTGAAAGTCAGCAGTGAAACCGTGTGGACATGCGGTCTGTCCGTGGATGCCCAGATTCCAGGAATCCACAGGCAGTTCCAACCTCATCTCCAGGTTCCACTCCGGAAGCCTTAACACATTGGTGTAATTCTAGTTGGAGTTCAGATGGGCAAAGGATGATTACTGCTGTGGTCTTGAATGGCTGGAAGAAAGGAGTCTGGTACAGATTAATAGGCGTATTAGTGAAAGATGGGAAGGAAAACAAGGCTCCTTTTAGACTGTGACATGATACTTCAGAACGCACTTTGTCAGCAACTACAAATGTGTAATGTTTCTCTTTTATTTTGCTCTACTTCTGACATTATTCTCTTACAATATTTTGCTTATCATCCTCTTGTGAGGTTTATTGTACTTACAAATCACTCCCAGACAGCAGCTCCTTTGCTATCTTTTCATTAAACCAAAAAAAAAAAGACTCAAAAAGTTTTGTGTGTAATACATTTTCCCTGCGGGAACTAATTCCACAAAGATATTGACTACAAGCCTTTCCTTGTTTTAGAGTATGTAGGCATGCATCAAGCAGTTGATTCCTCTCCCCAGAGTCACCTTCTGAAGCTTTATCTGAGCGTTACATCTCCAAAGCGTCCTGCAGCTCATGTGGGAGAAACTACTTTGTCCTCCCAAGCCAGTGCTTATCCTACCTCGACTACTTTTTGCCATCAGCCCCTTATGAATACTCTGTGCTATCCATTTTATGGCGTTTAGGGCTGTGTCCACTCCAGTTCCTTTGTTTAATACATTTTGAGTTCTTTCACTGTGGTATGACAAGCTGCAGCATGCTGAAGGCAAAGTAGGGGGAATAATTGTATTGATTTCCGAATGCTGCAGATTGAGAGCAGATGTACCATGCACTCCCCAAACGTATGTTTTAACTTTCCTTTATGTGCTGTGCTGCGCAGTTTTCAGGCCAGGAAGTGATTTATGTTTGCTAATTGCATGCACTTTGGTAGATTTGCAGCTAAAAATAAGGGTTGGGGTTTTAATTAGAAATGATTTATCCCTTCACACTGCATGTATCTAACACTCTGAACCTAAATGAAGACTTGGGGAATCCGCACTTAGCTTCCTCATCTGCCACAAACCTATTCTGTACCTTTAGCCACCCACCATGGGTCATCCCTGTACCCAGCTCAGAGTTATCAGGACCTCATGGATGTCTGTCTTTGTTACACACCAACCACAGAGATGAAGGGAACGCTTTTGTGTTACAGCTGAACAAGTTTAATCTTACTGCCAAAAGCACTGGTTCAACTGCTCCTAGCCCACCCTTTGCTGGATCTAACACCCCAGCAGCTGGGGGGGAGCTGACCTAACTGGTTGATGTGGAGGAACATTGCTCTTTCTTCCTCTCATCACAGGGTTAGTTTTCTATGGGACCAGTCAGTTGAATGGGCCAGCCCAGATGAGCATACAGGAAACAAAAGAGATTTTTTTATTGCAAGCAGCTTGTTAGATGAGCTCAGATGTAATGTGAAATGTCACCTCAGAGGGTCAGGGCAGGCAAGCCTGGGCTGGTGCTGCAGAAACCCTATCCCAGCTGCACGGCCTGACCTTCTCACTGGCATTAGCTCTAGTATTCCTGTACCTAGATGATAAGTGGCAGGAGCCTGAGGGCACTCATTGCTCTTAATGACTGACCAGCCTCATCTGGGACCTCCAACCCCACCCCACCCCTGCCCAGGGGCTTTATTTAAGCTCAGCCCTGGCCCCCCACTAAGTCCCTATCTGGCTTATGTTGAAGGACTATGTCGTGGTTTAAACCCAACCAACCACGCAGCTCCTTCACTCACTCAACCCCCCTTCTTGCCC
>NDXB01014409.1:0-13088 GCA_002631895.1 Agapornis roseicollis
TGGGGGTGGTGGTTGATGAGAACATGAACATGAGCTGACTGCAGTGTGCGCTTGCAGCCCAGACAGCCAAGCATATCCTGGGCTGCATCAAAAGGAGCGTGACCAGCAAGTCGAAGGAGGTGATCCTGCCCCTCTACTCTACTCTCGTGAGACTTAACCTGGAGTACTGTGTGCAGTTCTGGTGTCCTCAACATAAAAAGGACATGGAGCTGTTGGAACAAGTCTAGAGGAAGGCCACGAGGATGATCGGGGGACTGGAGCATCTCCCATATGAAGACAGGTTAAGAAAGTTGGGGCTGTTCAGCCTGGGGAAGAGAAGGCTGCATGAAGATCTCATAGCAGCCTTCCCGTATCTGAAGGGGGCCTATAAGGATGCTGGGAAGGGACTCTTCATTAGGGACTGTAGTGAAAGAACAAGGAGTAATGGGTTCAAACTTAAACAGGAGAGGTTTAGAATGGATATAAGGAAGAAATTCTTTCCTGTTAGGGTGGTGAGGCACTGGAATGGGTTGCCCATGGAAGTTGTGAGTGCTCCATCCCTTGTGGTGTTTAAGGCCAGGTCGGACGAAGCCCTGTGTGGCATGGTTTAGTGTGAGGTGTCCCTGCTTATGGCAGGGGGGTTGGAACTACATGATCTTAAGGTCCTTTCCAACCTTAAGTATTCTATGATTCTATGAAAACACAGTTTCCTATTACTTAAGAATGTGTCCCTGTACCTCGGTACAAAATGTTTGGGGATGCACAATGGAGATGAGATATAACAGGTTCCTAATCTGCAAAACAATTGAAAAATATTTTTTTTTCCACAGGCAATCTGACATTTATCTGCTGCTTGATTTAGCGTTTCCATCTGGACTGTTGGCAGTCACCCACTATAGACACTTCCATTTTCAGGTATATCAACGAAATGAACAGTAGTTTCATTTCCATGATTCCAAAACCAGAAAGGTAGAAAAACACTTGTGTTGTGATTTAGGGTGAGAGTCAAAAAACACAGCACTGCACCACCTACTAGGAAGGAGAAAAATGACTGCTACTGCTGAACCCAGGACAACTTGAAAGATGAAATTATCATAATGTTAAGATTTTGTATATCTACAAAAGCCCTGAATATCTAGGTATAGAATCATAGAATAGCCAGGGTTGGAAAGGACCTTAAGATCATCAAGTTCCAACCCCTCTGCCGTGTGTAGGGACACCTCACAATAAAACATACCACCCAAGACTCTGTCCAGCCTGGCCTTGAACACTGCCAGGGATGGAGCATTCACAACTTCCTTGGGCAACCCATTCCAGTGCCTCACTGGTGGGGTTTTTTATTTTTTTACTAAAAATCCATTTCATTAGGGACAGTTTCTGAATATCACAGTTGCTATATTACACAAAATATGTAACTGCAGTCGCCTTCTCCTCTTCCTCTTTCTGTCACCATACTGTTAATTCCAACCGTGAAGCCACTGACCCTTGAAATTACTTTCACATGCCTGGAAAACAGATGTGGCTTTTCCTTACTTGTATCTTTCTAGAATTGTTCTTTCAAAATTCCGTGTACCCCCTGGAAAATATTAATTCACACAGGATTCTGTTAACAAATATCAAAACTTAGCCTTAGTTTTAGCCTTAGAGAATCAAACCTCTAATGAGGGAACTCAGAGTTCAGCTTGCATTATTTCTCACTAGTATCATAAAACCAGGTTCAGCATATATAACACTGCAGTAGCTTAAGCCCAGCAAGATATACCCTGAACTTTCAAATCCCTGACTCTTATTTGTACAAGCCAGGCTATGAAAACAGACACTTCTAATGAATTCACTGAAAAATCCTTAGGAGAAGTAGCAATGGCAGAGCTGTAATATTTAAAGCACCTGCAAAATTGTGCTTTCATCAGGAAAGGAACAAAAGCTTTGCTAGTTTTGAAGCTTACATTTATATTCAGCATAAAAATTCAAAGTATCATTGCCTGCCATTATTAGGAGACAGAGGTCAAATATGGCAAGTAAAAAAAAAAAAATTACTTTCACAAGCTATACAAAAGAGAAAATGGGCTCAAATTGTATGAAGTGCAGTGACATTATTTAAATGTCTTTGTTAATCAGGGTCCTGACATAAGAGACGATGCTGAGAAGAATTTGCTCTTCAGACTCTTCTCAGCATGGGTCAAATCTGCTTAATATTCCAAACGCTGAGTCTAGCTGAACCGCATTGCCCCTTTATGATCTCTCATCTGTTTTTTTTTTCCTCCTTTGAATTCAAGATGCACTGGTATTTTCAGTTTTCATCACTGCTAAAGGGCAGGGAAGTTGTAGTATAAACAGTGAAGTTCCTTTCAAGCCTTGTTTATAATGATTTATACATTATACAGATGTTAGACCTGCAGAAATTTTTGCAGAAAGTCAGAACAAAGAAGAAAAAAAGAAGCTTGGGAACGTTTACTTTTGACCTTATTTATTCCTTCCAGTTGCTCAATGAGAAACAAAAAATAGGAGTATCTGCTGATTCACACATGAAAAAAAATAAGGGCAGTCAAATTTCCACCCCATATAGCCACAATGTTGTGAAGCCAATGAAAAGTAAAGAACGATTAGGTCCACAGAGCATTTTAATGTACAGATGCTGCTGCTTATTTATCTGCACCAGCATGCCATTAGAAGTGTGCCCATGAGTACCATGAAGAACATTTCAGATGGTCAGTTTTCACTCTTTCATGTATGAATAAAAGGTAAATAAATACCAAAGTCACGCACTTTGTAAATCTTATCCAGTACATTGGTCTCCCCATTCTCCAGTGATGTTTGTGGAGAGCAAGAAGTTTTCCAGGTTCCTTACTACAAAAGGCTGCTCTGGCCCTCCTGCTGGCACCGTATTGTGGAGGATGTGCTCTGCACTCACATGACCAAGAACTTGTTTACCTCTGTGGTTCCTTCTTCCCCCAATGTGTTTGTAGCTCCCTCAACCACCTACAAGCTTAGCTTCTGACAGGTGCTTTACCATTACCCAGACTTGCTACCCGAGTGGTTTTGTTTCCCTGCCAAAATAATCAATCTATAGAAGACTTTCTTCCATTTTGAACAGGATATACAGCACAAAGAGATGATATGAAAGAGCAGCTACCTAGTTTATTTTGATTTATTAGAAACAAGATGGCATTGCCCAAAGGCCTTTATGTAGAGTCCAGTGGTGCTCAGAGCTGTTCCACCCTATCTGCAACAGGGCAAAGAAGTAAGATAGATGAGGTTGCTCTAGACAAGGTGAGATTCAGCCCACCTGACATACAACCATTTTCACAGTGAAGATTTAGGAAGCCCATACTACTATAAAGTACTTTATACTTTATACTACTTTAAAGTACTATATACTACTATAAAGACCAACTGCACAATTGTTGAAGATTTTGACAGCCTGATGTAAGTGAAATATTGGAGAAACTGCAATGACTCAAATTGGACCATCTGATACGATTCCCTTGAGGCACTCAGATAAATATAATGTTTTCACACTATTGACCAGCATTTGTTAAAAGCTAGTTTCCAAAATGTTCCTGTTCAGAATCAAAACCAATCCAGTCCTAAATACTCACTCCACAGAATGTCACATCCTGTACTTAAAATTAATGGTAATTTTCTCTTCAATTGCTGATAGAGCGGGGAATGCCCCATGTAATTCTGAAGGCACAAAGCTACTGAATTCAGCTTTGAGAACAGGTCTTCACCAAACCAGTGTCTGTCACAAGGGTTTCATCCATAATGTTGAAATAGGGTGATATACTGATTGGGTAGCTAGGGTTACACTACAGAATATTTTTNAATTGCCGATAGAGCGGGGAATGCCCCATGTAATTCTGAAGGCACAAAGCTACTGAATTCAGCTTTGAGAACAGGTCTTCACCAAACCAGTGTCTGTCACAAGGGTTTCATCCATAATGTTGAAATAGGGTGATATACTGATTGGGTAGCTAGGGTTACACTACAGAATATTTTTCATGTTTTCAGTGGGTGTAACACACATTTCATTATTTCTTGTCCATGGCTCTGATACCTCTATGTTCACCCTGCTATAGACATCCAACCCAGCAAGAGCTGAAATATCTATAATTAGAGTATTGCAAGTTAGGAGACACCAAGTGTTGGAAAGGGTGAAAATGTTTTGATACCTTCTTCCATGATCAGCACAAGCAGCAACAACCAGGTGCTACAGATGAGACACTTCTGTGAATCGAGATGCAATAGATAGTGTATATACAATAGTACAAATGAACTGTATTTCATTGGACATGGGACACTAGCACTTCATTTATTAAAAAAGCCCTAGAAGACCAAAGCCAAATAAAGAATAGGTCACAAGGAGAAATATGACATAACAGGAGGAAGTATTTTGGAAAAGAAAGGAGAGAAAAGAAGGCTTGAAAATATTTCTTTGTCTCCTTCTTTACAATTTTCTTCACAGTGTTTTTCTCTTTTTCAGGCCCAGCTTCAGAGGGGAGTATTTAAGGATTAAAAGAGAACTCTTCCCTACAGAGAACCAGTTTCACCAAATGTAGTGTTGACAGGCACTGTACAGCTATGGTGTGTATTTGGGAAGACATAATAAATATGAACTGAAAAGGTCACATCTCACACAGACACCTTTGACGACTCATGCAGACTCTCTCTCAAAATACAGCTCAGAAGTAGATACAATAACAGATTCCTTCCCTCCAGCATTCACAGTAACTAGGGCTTCAAAACCACTTAAATTTCCTATTAAAAATCTCAATTCAGGCATATACCTTTCTTGGATTTAACACATTCCCATAGAGGCAGTTGGGCTCCTGTATTCCACTCAACAGTCTAAGTTTGATGTGGAATTATTTCTTTTTCATAAAGATAAATGAGAATTACAGTCTTCAAAGAAGACAAAATAGACAGCAATCCATTTATGATGACATTTCACTCACTCATGTTCACACTCTACTGCCAATAAATATTTAAGAAATTAATAAGACTTCAAAATGTAGAAAACCAGTAAATAACTGCAATGCTTTTAAGTAAAAAACACATGTGATTTTATTATTCTTCTTTTTCACAGCTAGCTATTAGAATTGAATGGGTTAATTTATTTCCTGAGACAGAAGACCTTATATAAGCTTGGTGGTTATCTAGGCATGTCTGGGTTGCTAGGAATTTAAAATATCAGCTTGCAAATGGAGCTATTTCAGATCCCAGGTGATCCAAAGAATAGGTTCTCCTCATGCACTAAACGATGCAGAGATTACGTGGAAAAATAACAGAATGCGATCATATAATCAGACACTGCTCTGCAACACATAACCACAAAGATGCCGAATTAAGGCAATGCCGGAAATGCCAGAATTAGATTTGTCTACCTTCTGAGTGTTTGATTTGCAGTCCTCAGAAGGGTTTTATTAATTATTATTTTTATTAATCATAACTATTTTGTATAACACACACAGAGAATATG
This sequence comes from Agapornis roseicollis, assembly GCA_002631895.1. Classification (NCBI taxonomy): domain Eukaryota; kingdom Metazoa; phylum Chordata; class Aves; order Psittaciformes; family Psittacidae; genus Agapornis; species Agapornis roseicollis. The sequence goes on from NDXB01014409.1 coordinate 5,459, forward strand.
ATACAGTACTGGGTAATAATGAGACCTCTTGTGTGCAGCTCCTGCTCGTTAATTGTCCTGGTATTTTCTACTTGGACATGGATATTCCAGTGGTTAATGATATTATATCTTCTGTATACCAGCTCACTCATGCATATGACCACTTGATTGCCTCACATACACAGTTTAACCTAATTATCATAAACTCTGATGTCTCAAGAGTTTTCTGTGACTCCAAGATCTGCGCTATTGAAAACAGGCATAACTCTCTAAGGAATTTCTGAGCATGATCACAGTACAGCAAACCTGTACCACTTCCCCAAGTCAGAGGCATCAGTGAAAAACACTGATGAACCAGCTTCAACTATATTCTGTACCTTATGCTATTGTTTGCATTAAAGCAAAGGCTAAAACACCTATAGAGTAAAAAAGGGCAGGAGCTCTGGAGGAAGAGGAATAGCTTTTATGTTTTTTTCTTAATATTTTATATTAGCATGAGAAACATCACAAAATACTTAGTAAAGGGAAAAAAATGCAGGCTTGAGTTTATCCAACAATGAAAGTAATCAGAACCTGTCACACAGTATATAAAATATGTTCAAAACCACACTTGACTTTAATTTATTGGTGCTAAAGCTCCTAATGAATTAGACCTGGAGTTCAGGGTCCTAAGCACCCCTGTAAATCAGAAGCTTCATGCACATGCAATTGGGGTCCCAGGCTGCTTAATAGGTAATCACTTTTATCACTGCAGCGAGTAGAGGAGGGAAGCCCATGACCAGAATGCTACTTTTATCTACCAAATCTGTAACTCAGTCTAAACTATTTCTCCAGGAAATAAATACATAAAGGTGACATCAATTATTACAGTTTCAATTAAGGTACTGAACGGCAGGAGATGCCATGTGTAGCAGAAATTACTAATTGGAAAAGGGAATAAAGTACATTTTTCAGATAAAGCTGAAGTAATTTTACTACTTAAAAAATTTAGGCAGGATATTTATTCTCTTTTCAACAAAGAAGATGATAGTACTCACACATGATAAAAATCTTCTCACTTCCTCTTTTAGACAAAGCTGGAGACAGAAGGCTAGTTTTCATATTCAGCCCCTCAATTATTAGTTTTGCTACCTTCCCAGCCCTTGTCAAGAGCCTCAGCTTTCCCTTTTCTTAAAGATCAAAGTAAAAATCCTGAAAATGGGATCCTGAACTGAGAGACAACACAGAGGTTAAATACATGTTTGTGCATGTGTGTTTAGATTACCAGAAATTAATAGCTTGCATATCATGATGCCAATACATCATCACAATCGCCAATGATACATGATTGTTTAATTTTCACATTAAGCATTATGTCAAAGAATCTGATTTGCAATGGTTTGGGTTAGTTCAACAAAATTAATTTTCAGAAATTCCACAGGAGCTGATCCTGTTTCCACTGGATTAAGCAAAACTGCTCAATTAGCTGTATGTACTCCATTTAATTCACCTCCTAAAATCATCAGCAAAGTGGTCAGGAATAGCAGGGCAATACTGGGAAATGAGAAATTGAAGTGGTACTGCTGCTAATAACACAGTACCTTATATTATGTAGTGCCTGCCACTCTCAAAGATGCTGAAGTCATATAAAAAGGATGAGGTCCAAGCTGTCAAACAGAATCCCTGGCACTGACTTTGGTCAAGGACAGCAGACCATTTTGATCCAAAACCCTCATGACATTTTCCACTCAGAGAAAAAGGGAATCTCTCTGATCGCTTGAGATACCAAAGAGCAGCCCACATGTGTTTAACTTCACACAACTCAGACTTACCTCATGCCTGAAGCTTTTCCCTGTCTATATTTCTCTATTTTAGGTTTTCATACCTTCCAGCCAACTGCAAACACATATATGAAGATTTCATTTTTGGGAAACACCTTCAACTTGATTCACTTCAGTTGAATCTTCAAACACTCGGACTCTCTGACTACCAGGCCATAAATACAAGAGAAGTAAGTATCTGTATCCTGAAACCTCTCCCCTTCTGTCTTTGTGACAGTGCTGCTCACAGCTACCCCAGGGACTGATTTATCCACAAGACTGGCATTTTAAATTTAACAATATGCAATTCATTTTTACTGTCCTCAAAGATAACAAATACTCAGTTTTAAATTACTGAATCATTCATTTAGCTTAGGATGCCTGAAATTATCATTTTTATGGAAAGTAATAAATTGTAATTGCAAGCAATAAAAATAGAAGTAAAAAGAAAAACCCGGATGTGCCACAAAGAAAATACCTCATTCTTTAAATGACTGTGTTTAATTAATGATGATTTCTTATTGCAACACATTACTTACAAAATTAACACTTTTTATATCTATCTGCTAATAGCAATTTTAAAAGTTATTTCAGCTGTGAATAATTCGTGACTTTTTTTTAATAACAGTTCCCCTGATTTCAGCCCTTCTAGAAGCAGTGGGAAGCGATGACACGCTCTGGCTGCTCAAGCGCCTGCACAGAGCTTTTTCAAGCAGATACATTACCAGCTGGACTCATGCAAAGGTTCACATTCAGATCTGCTGACTGTGACGTGATACAGGGACTCCCAAATACTACACATTAAGAAAATACTTCTATTAAATTGGTAGTCTAGATTACATTAATGCAACCTTCAGCTCAGCACCTTGCAGATACTGCAGTAACCATTACTTTCCTGTTACCCTGGATGAAGGTGTAGCGCTGAACATAAGCTGAAGCACAGACACCTTTCCTGGAAAATATAAGCCTTCCCAAACAGTCCCAAGTGGTTAAATCCAAAAAACCATCTCCTGCTTAAGAGAACAGCAAAGCTCCAGTAGCATGAAGTAAGCTGTTTACTCTGGTCGTTCTGCTTATACAAAAAACCTAAAGCATCACATTAGCAGCTACTAGCACTGATAAGTCTGGCATTATGAATGAATACTGCAAGATTCAAAATTTAAGTCTAGATCTTCTCAAAATTTACTGATGATGATATTCTGTAAATAGAGAATAACTCTTTGCACTGTTCCTCTCCATTTATGTACCCAGTTTGGCAACAGTGATACTGTGCTGAGGACTGCCTCAATTAAGCTTGAAAAGATTAGTGTCTCAATTTTCATTTTTCAGGAACCATTAACGCATGATTATGGTTGCTTCTTTTGTTGTTTATTTGTTTCTACTTTCCCATTTGAGTTCATTTGGATCCAGTTTCCAGCCTACTTCAGCCAAATCTTGTCTTTCTCTGCTAGATTACAGAGGTAACCAATATTTACATTAAGGCCCTTCTGCACTATAAACAAATTGCCTGCCTTTCTTTGAAAAAAGCAGAACAGATGGAGCTTTAAGTTTCTCTCTATAAGGCATTCTCTCAAAATTATTTTTCTGGCCCATTCATTTACTTTCTTCAATTCACCAACATAGTTTAAATAAATGCAGACAATGTCAAGAAAAGTATTCCAGTAGCTGCCTGACTAATATAGAGATAAATCACATCTCTCTACTTAAGTCACTATTCTGAGCTGTATATCCATGATCCACATTAGCCTGCTTTGTCTCAACTCTTACAGAAAGTCCTGATGAGCTCCTTGTGTAGTATGAACCTAGCACCTTTCTCAAGCACAAACTCTCAACAGAACAGATATCCTCACTGGAATCCCTAGCTTGCATTCTCCTTATACATTCCTTTTGAATGGCCCATGTTGGCAATCATCCTAAATTCTCTGGTAGAACTTAATTATTTTTCACAATTCCGATAAGTTAAATGGCAGTTCTTTTACTGGCAGCTAGTGTATGTGTACCTCCAACTTAATGACAAAGTTGTGGATGAGAATTGAACCAGCATTTATTCCCAAGGAACTTCACAAAAAATGGTCTTACTTCAGTCTCATCATTATTTGGGAGTGGAAAGTATGTTTCTATCCAAGTCAGGAGCAATATTCACATATTAAAAAATATGCAAGGCATAGTGAATGACAGGCTTCATTGTGTAGACATGAAAAAGCCATATATGAAAATATAAATCACATATATAAAGCACAGAACCAATGGTCCTTAAAAATCAATTTCTTACACCTTGTCTTTTGCACAAGTCAATGTGCATTAGAAGAGCAATGTGCATTATAAGGTAAGACTGTACAAAACAAAGAACACATGTTTATACACATTTGAACCACAAAGACAAGAATTAACAAAAGATTTTCAAATAAGTGCAATACAGTATGGAAAACACACTAGATAGAAGTACATTAATGCTTCTATAATTGCAGTATTTTATTCAGCATGGTCTCTGTCAAGGATATGAATCCTTTCAGTCTGTCTCCAGAGTCCCCAGGCCCAAAATAACATAAAATCAACTTTCAATGCAGACGTTTTTTCCTTTGGCTAGGGGAAGAAGGCAGAAAGAAAAATGCTTTGTCAGTGTGAAGAAGAAAGTCTGAAAGCAAATACAAGTTTGTAACAGAAAAATAAAATAAAATATTTTCATTACTTTCCTAATTACTAGAACCCTAGAATTCAGGAAAGTGCTGAAACATGAAGCCCGTTCATTCCTTCTGAAGCAGCAAATGCAATTTACAGCAATGCTAAAATATTTCTTGGATAAAAGAATTCTAAGGGGCATTATTTCTCTTGACTCCTCAATTCCTCATTTCACTCTTCCCCCACCAAGAGAGATGACCAAGGCTGCACATCACATGGTGAAATTTGTAATATAATCAGTAAGAGGCCACAAAGCTGAATATTTGATGCTAGTTTATTACTCTCATTGTGCTTCCTCAGGTTCAGTTTCCCTCCCCCAACCTGCTCTCACCCCTCTTTACACAAGCCCCCTCCAGAGGCACAAACAATTCTAGCTCAAAAGGCACATTACCTCTCATTTTATGAAATTTCTGCAAGGAATAACCTTTAACCCATACTTTGCCTCCTCCCCTTCCCTGCCAAAAGCTTTATTCATTCAATTCTTTTTCAACCTCAATTACTTCCCATTTAACAAATGGTGGTATAGCAGTGAAGCACTACAGTAAGAACAAAGGTTGGTGCTCCATTGCAATCTCTTCAGGGTAGAATTAAAGGCAAATTCTCTATCAGAGAAAGCCACCTCTCCTCGATTTTTCTGTCACCGCATTATTATTATACAGCTTGTCTCTGAAAGGAAGGTTCTCAGGGTGTCATGAACTCTCAGAGAATTTCTAGTCTACAATGCCTTTCAGTAAAAAAGGGAATGCTCCAGAGAGAAAATAACCTTTGTGTAAAGAAAGGTTTGTTCTGCAATATTGTCTGAGCATTGGCTTTACAGGGAAGAAATGAGTCTTTGCATTTGCATTACCAGAGCGTAGAAACTGGTCCAAAAGAATATCACTCTGCACAGACCAAGCTACACTGCTCTCTTCCCTCAGACTGAAAGACAGAGAGACTTGAGCAGGATTAGGCAGTATATACAATCCCTCCTCTATTGACACACGTCCATAGCAGAACACACACAACTGAATTTAGAAAACATTAATCTGTTAATTTCAAATGGTATTATTTAGTTAAAATAAAAATAAGCTATGTCATGACGTCTCTTTTCTGATCTAATTTGAAGGATAGGGGAAGAATATATTCCTAATTGCCTTTTCCCTCATTTCTCAATCATTTTCTCTTATTTTTCCCTGGTTTTAAATACTTTAAATGCAGGCATAGATTCCTGCCTTTTGCTGGCCTGTCTAAAGCAGCAGTATATGTGAGCAACAGGACAACAGCATTCTCATGAAAGCAAATTACTGATACTCCAGAAAAATCCTAAACTGCCTTGTGCAGAAAAAAATAAAGACTGCTCATAGCAAATATTATGCACATATAAAACACACAAAAACACACATGTTCTGGCACAGGGACGAATGAAGGACAGATAAAAGTGACAAATACCCTTAAAAAGGGGAGGAAATAAAGAGACAGACTCAAAGCTGTGTGAATTGTTATATGCCCAATGAAATAAATGGAACACTAATAATTAATTTCAGCTAAGGATCTGCCCTGAGAAATGAAAAGTGACTCTCAACCTGCTTACATCCTGCTTTCCTGAATTATTTTAATTACACAAAATGTTAGGGCATCTATTATTCCAATTTCATGCATTTTTATGTATTCCATGGGTCAGATTAAAGAAGTCTTCCCTTTTTTTTTTTTGGTTCTTTTTTTTAAGTGGAAATTTTTCTTTATCCAAAGGAGACTGGAGAAACAGAATGTTGAAATATAAAAGTAAGGTGAAACTGTTAATGGAATAAACTGCTTGTAAATACATGGAAAAAAATAAAGAACAGGAAAAGAAAAGCAAATTTTGTAGTACTCAGATTCAGGTTGAAGTTCAACAAGAAGCATGATCAACATGTATCCTTCCTGGAGAGGTACAGCTTATTAAGACAGTGGCATTTCATATGCTTTCCTTGATACTGTTTACAAATTATGTCCTTCTGGGAGCTGAAAAAAAAAAATTATACTTTAAAGGCATGAATATGGCTTATCAGCTAAAGCTAATGATCACCATTCCCACATATCGGAATGATTGTTGTTTTCCCTTAAAAGACAAACCCAAGAAAAATGGTATCATACTTGATGTTCTCCAAACATTTTAATAATACATAAAGTCCGAGTTAGAAAGGAAAAAAACTCAAAACCAAATCAATAAAATCTGTACTACTAAAAAATTTCAATTTAGCCTCCAGTTACTCTATGCCAGTGTTTACTGCATATCATACAGGTTACTTCACATACCTGCATGCCTAGGATATTCTTAGTGCTGTGAATCCTTTAGATGTATCCCAAATACTGAGATAACACTATTTAATACTCTGGAATAATAAACAATTAAAAACCCCTCACTACCCCTGCCATTCAGTCATACTGTAAAAATAGCACAGCTAAGCAGGTGGTGAGTAGGGATCACTGTGCTTGCTGTCACCAACTGACTGCAAATTGCACACAGCAAATCTGTGTCAAGATATTTAGTTATTTTCATTACTCATCTTTTCTCTTCCTACTCATCAACTTTACTTAAATATGTTTTTCAGCTGTAACACACTGAGTTTTACACTGTAGACTCCTATAGGCAGGGATCATCACTCTAAACTTGGTTACTGCCTGTAGAACAAGTCTTAGAATGCAAACTAAATTTTCTGCCTAAGAATCTGGTAATCACTCAATGGCATCTTTTGAAACAGACTTGACTCAAATAAGGCTAAGTATGAGCACTAAAGAGTTAAGTCTTTTGGTTCCTGAAGACTTTTTGACAGTGCTAAATACTGAAAATACATAAGGAAAACAGGATTTGGTATGCTAGTGAAAGAAACAAGCTGCAGGTTGTAAAATTTTAAGTTACCCATTTGTTAAACCACCATCTATTTGCAAAATTATTCCAAGTTTGAATAAGAAAGATGAAGATAGATGCGAATTAAGCATACTGCAGTTAACTGCAGCATTTCACAGTTCATTTCCAGAATATTTTGGGTCTCCTGTATTTTGACTCTTTTGTATAAATGGTTAGTACACCTGGCCAGCTCATCATGACAGTACTCCTTCAGTATGATGCAGGAGAAATCATAGGAGGCTTTTAAAAAGGGGGGGGGGGGAGGGGTTTTAAAAACCATTGTAAAAATGAAGGACAAAAAATAAAT
>NDXB01014409.1:15576-31842 GCA_002631895.1 Agapornis roseicollis
AAAAAAAAAAAAAAAAAAGAAAAAGAAAAGAAAACTTTTAATGAAAACAAGAATTACACTGCTCCACAGAGGATAAAAGATTTCTCTTTGGATTCTATTCTAATCAAGTTTCAGGGTAATTGTTAAAGTGTTTGAAATATCTTATCTCTCCCTCTTCCATGTTTATATTCTTGACTTAACATATAGATTGCCTTTAATTTCATTGGTTGGAATGTTGGTTCTGTATAAGACTCCCATATAACTCCCAGTTAAGCAAGCCTTTCCCAAGAAATAACCTCCTGCCCAACACCTTCAGCCCAAAATTCCCATCACAGTTTCCATGTTAAAGGAAACGCTACTATTTTCTCTTCACCCTGTATTGCAGGTTCCTTCCCTTAGATGTGCAAGGGTGCTGTCCTCAGACCCTGCTTGTTTCTCTGCTTGTGATGTGACAGCTCAAAAGAGCCATCCTCCTCCAAGTCGGTGTTAGAACTTCAAGATCTTGTTTTGTTCCTCCATTTCCCTGATTCTCAATGACTATCTTGCGCTAAGTAGCTCAGTTTTCATCTTGATAAACAGCGCTAAGCCTTCAGAGCAAATTTTGCAATCTTCATGTAACTGTCAATATGCACTAGACTGTGTAAGTGTATACGGACCTATCACTATGAAATCTAGACTATAGTCTTGTTCACTTTACTGAAGTTGTCATCCCCCTGTGCCTTCGACTAGCCCTTTTTTGCATTATTTTCCTGATTGCGTTGAACCACAAAGATGAGGTGAACTGAACCTTAAGTGTCCCATCAAGAGACCAGTAAAAGTTCTTCAACTTATCAATGATTTCCTCCAAGCAGTCACCTCAATGCACTGAAGAAGCAATAAGGGTAGCGTAACGTATCTGAAAACATTTGTTCTTTCCTCTGACTGTATCCACCTCAGTAGGAAATGATCCCAACAATACAGAACAGAAAAGCATGATAGGCCTGAAAACGTATCTCACAGTTTGGGGTCAAAGCCTTTTTGGCTTTCTTTTCCTTCACTGAGGGAATGGACAGTGTGAGGTAGCTCAGCATGCTTGTCAGTAACTTTTCACCTCCTACTCTCTAGTTTGTAGTAAGATCAAAGCAGAGGAACACAAAGGATGATTCTATCACACAGATCATGGCGAAAGCCCTGTTTTTCATCCCCTTTGTATACAACAACCCCTCTGATTACTGACATTATGTTCAGTTCCACTTGCCTTTTTTTAAGTCTCTGCAGTATTGACTGGTACAATGACTACAAAGAAGTTCATTCAAAAATGAAACAGACAACAGAAGAAAATTACTGCTAATCAGAAGAGCAGCTGCAATAATTACCATTGTTTGACTGGAACTCAAGTATGTAGCTATACTTGAAGAGTCCATTGATTCTAGAGTAATTTCAAAAAGGTAAACTATCCAGCAACACCTACCCAGCCTCAGGTAAAGCAGCATCTTCTGTACATTGACAATACAAAACAATCCGCCCTAGTCACATAAGTGGTAAACTCTCAGCAATTCAACCCACTGTAATCCTAATTATTTCCACTGAACAGTTCAAAAGTGGTATTGCTCTCCAACTCTCATTTCCAGATAAGCTTTGCCTTCCTGTATTTTAAGTATTCTTAACCCAAACCAAGTAGCTCCCCTTGTAACTTGGTCACTCACAGTAATTCAGTTTGGCCCTCCACTGCACTGACATCACCAACAACATAGCAATAGCTGAGGAGTTACAAGATCAGAGGTCATGATGTGCTGAAATTATTCGCAGCATCCTTAGAAAGGTGCATATAGCAAACAGCTTTGATCAAGTGTCTCGACTTACTGTTTTCCTTTGTCATCTCTCACCTTCTGCACTAAACCAGGTGTTTCCATGTACATATCTTTGCCAGCTTCACCTGATTATTATTAAAAACTTTATACTCTTCTTCCAACAGTCCTAATAATATGTTTTGACAGCTTGAACTCCGTGACAATTATCCTTTGGGGAATCAAAAGAACATCCTATTATTAGCTGGGAACATAACCTGGCAGAAAGTATAAACCCAAGATTGTCATCAGGCTGCTTTCTATGAAACATGTGATTGAGAACTCAAACAGGAGGAACACTGTTGTTCACTGAACAGGTGTTAGTGAGCAGGTAGTGTGTCTGACAGCACTGCCGAGTATCTGTCGCCTTTTGGAACACCATGGTTATGACTTTTATATGGTTTTCTTAGACTTAGTCAATGGGGGAGGAACAATCTCTCTTTATGTGTTTGTACCACATTTAACCCATCTTCATGCAAAAAATAACACTATTTACAGTAACAGCTAAACCACTGATGGAAAAGGAGCTACTGTTTCATTTATCATCTAGTAAGCTTATCTTATTTTTTGAAAATTTATGACCATTATCATAGCTATCTCAGTAGGAAAATGGATCAGACTAGTAAAAGTCATTGTAAGCTAATGGAGGATTTTAATCTTATTTAGCCTTGCTGATCTCTTGAATTTCAAAAAAAAAAAAAAATTCAAAACCACATTTTTTTTGCTGATGCATGTTGGGGTTTAAGCCTAGCATGCACACTTTACATAATGAACAACAGCTGATTTTTCATTTTAAGTATCTTAGATTCTGAAACAAAACTTGGAATCAGTATTGTTTCAATGGAGATTAGGAAATCTTTTTCTTGGTGCAAAATATCACCATAAGATGCTAAATTTCAGATAGATATCCGAGTATTGTCACAGAAAGACAGTCTTCCTACTAATCAAAGGCAGAGAGTAATCACAATGGTTCATGGCACTAGTTTAACTGTTGTCAAATAGTGCCATTTAAGAGTAACTGACTAGGCAAATAACTGCGGAGACATGACCCACACCCAGATCACCGAAAACCTAATTGCACTGCATCAAATTTGCCAGAAAATCACAAGGGCAGTCACTAGATGATCACTGGCTGCATTAGAGTGAGAGCACTCTTTGTAACGACATCCTCAAGCCATACAGGATGTTACCTATTTTGCTCAATTTCCAGACAAAATAGTGTAAGTAATATTAATGCAATTTAGAGTTTAATGCTTCCTTGCCCAAACACTTTCTTCCCACTCCAACAATCTCTTCTTTCCATCTCATTTGATTTTCTATCAGAGAGGTATAAAATACCTGGAGTAATTTGTCAGTGCTACTGGAAAATATTTCAACTTTAGGTCTGTAAAATGCCTAATGAGACAATTCCATATACTGAAAAGTAAAGCTCATAGATTTATTGTACTGCTGTTAGCTTTGAGGAGGCAACAGTGACTACTCAAAAGGAGGCATGATTCAAATCTTGCATTAGCTTAGAACTTTTCAGAGACAGGGGCTCTGTTTAGCAAACATTTGGGAATATATTTCATAGCAACCTGCTTTCTTATCCATTTGCCTGGGAAGAAAAGCTATACAAGAAGCCCTGGGAGCTCCAGCCTGCCAGCAGACATCCAGGCAATCCTGGCAAATCTTCAATGCACAGGAGCTGAAACTCTGAGGACTTCAAGTAGACGGTGCTTCTTCAGCCTCTGGGAATTCTAAAACAATGAGTTATATACCATTTACTTAAAAATGATCAAAATTTTCCTCCACACATAAATCCATGCCCCAAAGATAACATCTTTCAAGTGTTAGAATTTTCCACAGATGAAAAATTCTGATACATGTTTAGTTCCACTCTAAACCTGTTGCCCTGCAATTTACTCTGACTCCTACTGCTGTTATGACACTCCTTAATTCATTTATTCCAGATAAAAGAGAAACATATTTTGCTACATTACTCAAAATTTAAGAAAAGAGTCAAATATTTTAATTGCAACTGTCCTTCCAGTACATGACAATGGAAATGCACAGGGTACTTAAATACAACAATTACACAGTCCATTTTAGGGAAAATACTTTCACAGACAATTTTAAACAATGAACAATGTGAAGCTTCAGTCCTTGTCAGACTATTACTCTCTTCTTTCCCATGTGCTTAGTCCTCAGAAATTTGGCTCAGTAAAATCAAGTCAGTAGAAAACAGAACCACAAACAGTAATTTCTCTGACATAATAATTTCTATTCTGGGCTTTTACCTCACCCCTATTTCACATGACTTTAGTTCCTTTTAGAAGAATGTTTTCTATGTTTCGGCTTCTAGGATTATTCCCTTTTTCTTTCCTATAAAGAATTTCAGTACCTTAATTGGCATTTCAAGTAAAAGTCAAAATCCCGCCTTTCTTTTTACAGACAAGTTTTCTCTATTAGAAATAAAGCTGAAAAATTGAGCTCTGAAAATGGAAAATAAGCTAGAAAATTATCCATCACATTATCTAGTACTGAAAGCAATTTGGCTTGGAATGGTTAGGGTTGGAAAAGACCTTAAGATAGAATCATAGAATAGTTAGGGTTGGAAAGAACCTTAAGATCATCAAGTTCCAACCCCCCTGCCATAAGCAGGGACACCTCCCACAGGCAGGGACACCTCACACTAAACCATGCCACCCAAGGCTCTGTCCAACCTGGCCCTGAACACTGCCAGGGATGGAGCATTCACAACTTCCCTGGGCAGCCATCTAGTTCAAACCCCCTTGCCATGGGCAGGGACACCTCACACTAAACCATGCCACCCAAGGCTCTGTCCAACCTGGCCCTGAACACTGCCAGGGATGGAGCATTCACAACTTCCCTGGGCAGCCATCTAGTTCAAACCCCCTTGCCATGGGCAGGGACACCTCACAATAACCATGTTGCCCAAGGCTCTGTCCAACCTGCCCTTGAACGCTGTCAGCAATGGAACATTCACCTCTTCTCTAGGCAACCTGTTCCAGTGCCTCACCACCCGAACGATCTTGCAGAAAAGCCTGTGGAATGTTTCAAAGGACTTGTTTAGATATATCTGCTTTACCGTATTGCCCATAGAAGAAGAGAGCTTTTTCTCCTATCACAGATTTCTGTAATTCCGTGTAAGGCATTGTGGCTCCTTTCTGCAAAAATACAGCCTCCTTATGAAGGGAGCTGGTGTTCATTCTGACTGGAGTCTTGTTCAGTCCCAGTCATCTGAATCAGCCATAACTCCTTAGCTGAGGAAATTAATATCTAGCTCTGAACGAAGACTGTAAAATAGTAAAATTTTATACGTGCTCATGCAGTTAGAGACATTATCATGCATGCATTCAGATACACATGGATGTAGAATTAAAATTTGAACGTGACATCCATGTTGGCAGTGCCTGGTCGCTTGCACAGCTGTTGAATGTAAGAGATGTTTTGTAGCTAATGTAATATTTATTTGTTACTTCTTGTGAAGCCAATTGGTTTTCCCCCAGTACCTTTTTTGTCTTTCTCCTGAAAATGTATTTATAAATAGCTGTGAAGAAATAATGTATATTGTACAATCATTTGTCTGAGAGCACCTCAACAAAATTCACTTGTTTCCCTTAAGGCAGATTAGATGAACTACCATTTAATGGTATTGATGATGGATGCAGTAAACAGCTTCAGGCCTGGGAATATAATCTATGACTCCTAGAAACTGTTAGTGTAGCAAGAAGCTCATTTGCAGCATTTAGACAGCACTAACTATCTGTCTATGCCATGTAAATGGGAGGAAAGAGGTTGTGTTTTGGGATGCAGAGCATTCTGTGAAAAGTACAAGGGCTATGTCTCTAATCAGAGCATCTCCCTGGTGAGCACTTCAGAGCCAGTATGGGCAGCGCGAAGGCTTGGATCAATTATCCAGTAATAACACTACAGTCCTTGGAGATATGGGCAGAAGACTACTTATCAGTGGCAAAACTTTTTCATCATTCTTCTTCTTCTCAGTTTAATTCCTCACAAATCTACTAGGTAAAATTCCTCCTTGTGCACAGGGTGATATAAGGCTCATTTACCCTTCATTTCCTATTTATAACTGGGAAATTGCTCAAGAGTGGCAAAAAGAGTTGTTTTAGAGGGCATCTAAACCTTGAATGACTTACTCACCAGAGATGGATGAGGATTATTCCACTCAGCCAAAATCAAAAGCATTCGTTCACTAATCTGGAAAACATGGAATTCACCTGTTCATCACTCAGTCTTGGGCCTCTTCATTCACTGGCTTCTCTACTGAAACCAGCTACTGAGGCAGAGATATTGATAAGCAGGTTTTTGTCAAGTCAACAGTTTATATGGAGCTAGAACACAAATCTTAAAGGCTACAGACATGCTAGTGAGTAACAGGCAAATAAAGCTCTGGCATGTAAACTCAGTATCACACCAAACAAAAAAGTCCTCACAGAGAGTATCAGACTACCAATGAATATGGTGAATTTGAAGATACTGGCCTTCTAAGTGTTCTTCGCACACAGACTAAATTCTACCATAAGTGGTTAGATTCTCATGGTAAATTATCAATGAACTAAAATATTTCCTTCTTGAAAAGAGAAGAAAAGCAGCAAACTTTATAAGTCTTTCACATTGTAAGCTAGTTTATAGCAGGAAGTCCATACATGTAGGACTTGTTCGGATAACTATTTAAGCAATAATACACAATCCACTCTACTTCTAATGACGTATATGATGAAATCATTAACATTAAACAAAATTTAAATAACTATAATGAATAGGGTAAGTCCAAAGCTGATACCTGAAAAATCTGACAGAAGTTTAAGGTACTGATTTAGCATTTTTAATGCCAAAAAAACGCAATAAAACAACAACCTCAAAATAAAAAATATGCTAAAATTGACCATATGTAGTACATCTACACAGCAAATGAACTAACATGAAGAGATACTTAAGTTGGCACTGGTAAAGCTTTCATGTGTACAAAACAAAGCACCGTAGAGCTTAGTAGGGCTAATTAATGCAGGAAGAGCACTATGCCACCAGTTATATTGAATCCTATCCAAGCTATCTTGTTCAGTGCTAACCAGGATGCGAAGACATAAAAGCATACTCTACTTTTCTAACAAAGACAAAAAACAGCTTGGAAATTTTAAGTCATTATTTTAACATTACAATTTATACCTATATTCAGTCACTCAAAGTGGCTGAGCATGCTGAAAGCTGAACCTGGTGACCTGCTAATAAAAATATTTGCGTATTCATCTGTGTGGCAGTAAGGAGAATGAAGATGAAGGATGAGATACAGAAGGAGAACAGAGGCTTGATTTAGAGTGTTCTGAGACCTGGTTTTGCTTAAATGGTATTTACAGTTTATAGCAAGAATGAGTGGGTACTAGGTTTTCTCTTTTCTACACTAATTTAACCTTTTCCAAAACCCAGATAAAGAGCAGAAGAGAAAAGAAGTAGTTTAAAACTCTGAACTGGATCTTTCTTCAATAGGAGCAAAGAAAAATTGAAAGTAAATTATAATACTCTTAATGGCAGCTATTTATTGCTATTCATGCTCTCAGGTAATTTCCTCCTATGTTGTTCCTCTTGTCATAGCATAGTCATCTCCATCAGGTTCTAAATGGAGGCCATCATCCAGGTTAGTCTTCCATGAAGTCCCCTAGGTTTAAGCAAGCACCCTAGCCTGCTCTGAGTGGGATAACAAGGAATAAGTGCAACATCAGAATTCATCCCATGTCTTGCATCCCAAGTGTCTACCACTATCACACTGAGAGTTCATACAGGACTCTGCTGCTTCTCACCTGGCCCTTCCTAGTCACTGCTCCAGGCAGAGCATTCTGTTCGGGTAAGCCTGCCACAACCTGAGATTTAATTAAGAAGGGGATCAGGTGCTTTCCAGCTCTCATTTTCAATTTAACCTCTTTCTCTTCCCTTGTTAAAAGCAGAGTAAGACACACACTTACCCTCATGAATCTCTCTATTCAACCAGTACTAGTCTTGGCTCTTAAAGAACATGAGTTTTGCTAGAACTGCAATGTGATTTTGTTGTAAAAGCAACCATGACACCAATGAGGCCTTGGGAAGAAGCTATGTTCATTAACTCCGTTAACGAATTACAACTCCTTTGTAGAGCTACTTGATTACCTCTTTGCAATAATGAGGTTAATGCCCTCAGTGCTGACTCCCTGGGTCCCATGTCAACTAATAGCTGAGATGCCTGTACAATGAAAGCACCTTTCCTTACATAAGACAAGTTATGTTTTCTTTTTTAATATTTGATTTCTGTAACAGAGTGTGGAAGGACTTTTAAAAGCAAAATCCAGGTTGGGAGGTTCCTGTATTACCATAACCATTACCATAGTATTAATTTCATTATTCTGTATTTTTAAAAATCACAGTTACATTTAAAAATTTTATATATATACATTTTTCCTCCTATTTATCCATATAGGAGCTTTTATAGACTTCAGCACAGATAGATTTCTTTCAAAGCAGCATAATGCTCTTTACCACTCCCCTCTTGCAATGACAGGTCATTTTGAACACTTGCCCATCCCTGCCCGTATCTGATGCTCTTGACATTAGACACACTTTTAACAGAAGTTCTAAAGGGAGTATTTGAAAGAAAGGATAACCTGACAGAAAGAAAACGTTACTGAAAGTCTTTCAAAGTACTTTTCATGTGAAAAACTGTTGCATAGCCACACCAAATCCATGCACACTTTTATACCTTCCAGTAAAAATGAAAATAGAAGAACAAAGAGAGAAATCACTGGGTGGGGGGAGGGGGGGGGGGCTAGTTTACAGAAGCCTGGAAGATAATATAACATTTACCTAAGAAAGTAATTGCATTCTCTGTTATTAAACAAGTTATTGGACATCATGGAAAATAGTTTACAGGGAAAATACTTTGAAACAACGAATATGCTATTTGGTTTCACTTCATATATATTTTAATGTAAAGAAAATGAAAGGAGTAAAGCAATTTCTATGGATAATGTGGAAAGGAAAAATAAGCTGCTAGCTGGACTTCCAAAATATTACTAAACCAAAAAGTATTAAGCATAAAATAATTTTTATTACTGTTACCAACAATTTTTAGTATGAAAGCACTGCAAAATTATAGTTTACTCTTTTTTTCATCTGAGATTAATACATTACCCTATGTGGGCTAAGATACAGTGCTTGTCCGATAGTATAAAGAAAAACTGAACAGCTGATAAGGACAATGATTAAATAAGTATAATGGATTTTATGTGGGTGTGGGAAGAATTCAGGAAAGAAAATTGTCCAAATTAAGTTTATGTCAGTCACTGAAATTTATATGCTGTTTTTTGCAGAAGTTATTTGACAACTTTAAAACCCAGAGGGGATCAGACATTATACTCCACAGTGGCATCTGTGCCTGAAACGGCACACTCCTGTTTGGAGCCATGCTGGAATATTGCTTTAATATTAAACAGATTCAGAAAGAAGGAAAAAAGCTAAAAAAGATCAGCAACAAAACAACTGCTTTGTACAGCATCTTCAGTCAATTACTGGTGGTGTGCCATTCAAGGACTGACTGAACCCGGCTTCAATAATTAACCCTTACATTTTTATCGGCCTGACCTATTCAGAATTACATCAAAACGCCAACCCACCAGAACAACTATATTGCCTTTTCCACAGTGGAAAAATATATAAATAAACAACCAATGCTGTTAAATTGCTTCCTATCAGTGCAGGCAATTTTTAATATTCCATAGCATTTTGGATTTCTCCTTTTCCCCTCTTTAAGAAATCATGACACTTTTTGGTTTTGACATATTGCTCAATACTTAACAAGAATCTCACCAGAAAATAAATCCATGATTGTTTTCATGACAGCAAATTACATGCCAAAGTGTGACATTTAAATGTTGAATTTTAATGGCTTGTCAGCAAAAGTGAAATGCATTTAAAGAAATTAATATGTGAGAGAACAATGTGTCTGTCTATAAAATAATTCTGTTCATAGTAGACATGAATGGTAAATATAGCGTCAAATGTATTCTATTTCTCAAAGCACATCAGCTATATGAATAGGTGTTAAATTCTCCTCTCCTGCTGGCACGGTGAATCTCTGCTGCAACCATACAGGTCAGGAAATTCCTACCAATATCCATTTCTAGGAGGTTTCTACATGCAGGACAATTTTCGCAAAGGCAATAAAATGCAAGCCAGGCAGCTTAGGGAAAGGAAGGAGTACCCACCACACCGTATGAGCACCCAGTTGTGACTGCCATACGTTTGCTGCCTATCTTTTTTCCTTAGACTGTAGGTAGCGACAACACATTTTCAGAGAGTAAATTCAAGAAATTATTGACCAAAAATATTCTTATCACATTTTGTGACATGCAAGCATTTCCTCCCTGTTGTTTATCTTAAACACATCCATCAATAAATTTTTCACTTGCTACCAAGAAACACTTGTGTTATGTAAATACCAATATTTAACTTAAATATAGCAGGAAGGAGATTTCCCTTTTCCTCCTGCAATTACAATGATATAAATAATAATTCTATTTCAGTGCTTTTGCTTACATGTAATGTCCCTTAGGATCTTTGGATTATTTAATAATAGTCCATAAAGGAGGTGTGACAGGTGGCATGGACACATTCACAGGGTAATATATATCCTCAGATCAAGGAAAACTTGAGAATACTTGAGAATATATTATGAATACTCAGGTTCTTGACAACAGGTGGAAATCTGTGAAAACAGAACGTTAACTGCTGAAAAATGCAAAATTGTATATATTGAACAAAATAATCTATGTCTATACTTTTCTGGGAACCAACTGAATTCTCTTTTTGAGGGTGAGGAATAAATGGAAAGCTTCTCTTATGTGAAATTACAAACAATGCTGTTTATATTTTTCACCTTTATTCACTCTCCTCTTTCAACTAAATTGTTCATTTGCTTTTAGGTACCTCCCTGAATCTTGTGGCTGGTTTCAAATACCTGCTTATTGCCCACCAAACACATCACTCAGACCACTGAGTGGTCTTTCCCTCTTTAGGGGCATTCAACTGGGATTCTCTCCCTGACCCAGCTACTGATTTCCTCACAGTTCATAGATACTGAATGTATTTGAGACCTTGTCTTTCTGTCAAATTGGCTAATAAATTAGAATAAATATTGAAGGACTGAGCTGAACTAATGGAAAACGCAGGCAGTTTCCATCCTTAACAAAGCTACATTAAAACCAAACAAACCACCCCCACCCCCCAAAACCAAACCAAACCAAACAAACAAACAAAAAAAAAAACCAAACCCACAAAACACAACAAAATCATATCAGGTAAATAAATAATTGAGAGAGACTTGCTGATACCTGACTTTATGCACACCCTAATAGGAGACTAATACTAGGTATTAGTTTGAGTAAATACGAAGATATCTAAATTCTGTAGACATCCTGTACAAATCATGTAGACATCAATAGACATCCTCTGTAATGCAGGAGAAAGCTACCCTGCAGCACTGTTCCACTGCTACTTAACACAGGAAGTAGATGAAAATTACAGAACAGACAGAATGCCCAGTGACTCCTCCACAGATCTTGTTCTTGCACTGCCAGAAATAAGATGCAAAATTAGACAAACCAACAAGGAATAGGAATTTTCCCACATTCCTGGTCAAAGTACACAGATTTATGTGGACCAGTGCATTTTTCTGGTTCATTTGCAGTTTGCATTACCATTCCATGTACAGAAACTTTTTGTCCTAATACACAGGGTTGCTCCTTCTCCCCAGACAAGACTCATGTGACTTCTACTAGCTTGGCAACATTAGAGGCTAAAACTTCGCCCACAAAATAATCAGGGCGCAGGAAACAGCAAAGCATGATTCCTTAAACGCCTTGGCAATATGTCTCATCTAGGGGCACATCAGTTCAGCCTCTATGCCAGTTCAACCCCTGTTCTTAATACTTCAGAAGAAAGGCTGACACATCAGAAACTTATCCATTTTTTCCCAAGTATATCAGCTGTTACAAAAATACATTACCTCTTCCTCCAAAGCATACATCATTCAAATAGATACCAGCTTAACTTCTTTCATACTGCCCAAATTATATGACAAGTCATTTCAAAACACCTGCAGTAAATCTAAGCTCATTAGTCCAGAGATGAAAAAGTTGCATTCTTACTATAACCACTCTAAAACATTTGTTCTTCTGACAGATGCTATCTTGACATGCAAGCACATGATGATAACTTTTAGTTTGGTAGTTTCAAGATATATTTTTAAAGGAGACCAACACTAAGCTATCATATGCTTTAACTCTTACCATTTCTACCTGAGGGTGAGACACTAAAGTTTCCCACTCAGAAGACAATATAAATCTGTCTTATTCAGGACTACAGGCTTCATTTCCACTGCTGGCCTCAAAAAGCCAGTTAAATAGATGGCAGTAAGATCATATCCATTGTGCGTCAATGAAAAGAAATGCCTTTATTCAGTCAAGCTTCTTTAGAACAGGTGAAATGAGACTTAAATTAGATATAGGGCTTGCAGTCAAGAATATTTTAGTCTGGGAATCAAGCCTCAGCCAATTAAATATCAACATATTGATTTCATTTCTAAAAAATATGTGCAAACATGTTACAAAATTAGGCATACCAAAGTTCTTTAATTCTGATAGTTTTCTAACTAAGAAGGAGACTTTTAAAATAATTCTGAACAGCTATATATTGAATTTTTAGAAATACTCAGACTCAAGACCGTGTTCCGTAACTCATAACGTACATAAGTCACTGGTAAAGCCTGTTATTTAAGTACAGCTACTGGACAGAACTGCTGAAAGCAACATTGTCTAATTAAGCAGCAGCTACCTGACACAAATGTCTTCTCTACTGCTTCATCCTCAAACATTTCAGGAACCTCCCACTGAATGGTAGCATAAATACAGGCAGTTCAGCAGCGAGGATGAAGGGTTGTCAATACAGCGACATTAGCATGCACTTTTGATTTTCTCCAACTAAACATTATTAAACACCTAGCTTAATAAAGTGAAACAATTTTACTGTTATAAGTGGTAATACCAAGATACCAGATGAAGGAAATCCATAACAGAGTGGTAATGAGGTTGCAGTATTGAATTTTCACCATTAAAATCTCTAGATAAGTTCTCAGGTTTCTCCTGGACTTTCAATGGAAGGAAAAATCAGCTAGAAACCCCAAGTATAACCTACTGATTTCCTTTCATCAATCATTTTGAAAGTACAGAAGCAATTGAACTGGGAAAAATGCCTTTGTATCTATCAGACTTGAAGTATCCAATATTCTTGCCCAAAGCTGTATGTTCAAGTCTTGACAGAATGAATTGTTCATGCAAAGACACATCACCCTTTTCTCATCTCCCCAGGGCTCCTGCCATAGCAAAATTATTGTGTATATGCTGACCCATATTGTCTCATAGTTTCTGTAAACTGCACTGATGCTCTTTAAGGGTCCATCTGTTGTCTCAACTTGTAGGTCCTCCAGAAGCTGTCTGTACTGCTTCTACACAAAGAGTTGTGGTCAATGGCTTAATGTCCAGCTGGAGACCAGTAATGAGTGGTGCCCCTTGGATCGGTGTTGGGACACCGATCAACAGTCTTGTTCAACATCTTTGTTGCTGACACTTACAGAAAAAATAAAAAAAGAATCTGCTTAATCTGCACCTTCACAAGAAAAGTCTGCTTCTCTTTTCACAATTGTGTTTACCACATAAATGGAAGTAATGTAAAGATATAGATACTGAACCAGTAATTAGGTTTTTATCCTTCAAGATAAGAAGGACTAAAAAACCCTGCTGTTCTTCGGAGCAAGGCAACCTCAATCTGTATCAGTAGCCTTGCATCATGCATTACCTTCCTGAACTCAGAGATCACATATTTGATGGCAGGAAACTTCTCTTTTTTCTTTTTTTTTTCCTGTATTGCTTTTTAAACAGCCTTTTCTCTTTTTTTTTTTTTTTTTTTTTTTTTTTTTTTTTAATATAAAAAAATTTTTTTTTTTTTTTTTAGGGGAATAGAAGGAAATAATATACTCAAGTTCTTTAATTCTTAGAGCTCACTTCTGCAATGTAAACATCCAATGCAGTTCTATCCTACATTGTGCCTTTTGTGTAGAATATCAGTATTCATTTNATATTTAATATAGAAAAATCTATTTTGTTTCATGCAGGGGAAGAAAATACCCCTACCGTAACAATTAATATAATTATCCTGTTACACTGCATTTTGATATTTACATTCCTCTCCAGAATTAATTCAAGTAACGTTGTTACCGTATCAACAGTCCCTACATCAAAGTGGAAGCAAGAGAACTTATTTATTTTAAAATCAGACCTCTGTTCCCAATTAGTGAAACTGAAGAACAGAATAGCAGTTTTTCATTACATTTTTGAAGATGTTTTGACCTGTGTGTTATTGCCAATACTGTGAGTGTCACCACACAAGTGACAAAAATAGCAGCAATATCTTTTTATTGATACTGTATTCACTTTATCCCCCAATGTTAAACCCCCTGGAGAACTGATATCATATTCACATCCCCGTCATTACAGCTATACGAGGACAGCTTTTTAGAGGCAATACCAGTCACACCATATGTGGTCCTGAAAAGCAGATAGCACAAACAGGTCACCTTACCCTCTGACCTGGAGAACTATGAACACAGGCTCCACCTCCTTTGTTTTAAATTGTGCAATAGCACAAAAGAGGGTAAAAATATTCAGAATTATCACTTCTACCTACTCTGTGCTTTCCCTTCACCTCCTCCTTGCCCCTTGCCTCTCCCCCACACACCCCATTCCTCTGCTACCAATTCTTTTAACAGTACAGAGATATTCTACTTCTGTCCTGAAGCTGTATCTCCTCTGGCTTTTGATCCACCAGCAGTGGCCATTTCCCAACAAGCACTAGGTCACTTGTAAATGCTTTTTTAAAGTCAATTCTGCTTTATAATGCCCAAGGCAAACAGCTATCAAAGCAGCTTCTTCCCCCTCACACATCCCATTATGCTAAAACAAGCTTGGTGAGAATGGAAGGCTTAAACATCACATAATCCCAGCAAGAACAGAACAAAAAAGATGAACTCAAAAAATACCAAAGGGTTCAAATCCCTGTGTCACTACTGATTTCCTGTAAAATCTCAGCTAATCACTAAAGTTTATGAGACCAAAACCATAATTCAAGCATCTTATATAGGTAGGACACTTGCCACTGAAATCAATGGAAATATTAACATTTCCGTATCTCTGTGAATGTGACCCTTTAGTCCTTCCATGTCCCATCTGTAAAATGAGGATAACGTTAATTTTTTATCTACCAGAGATAGAGAACACAAATACTGAAAATTAAAAGGTGTTCAGATTCCACTGTAATGGGAAAACAAACAAACAAACAAAAACAACAAACTACCAAATATTTTAAATAAGAGAAAGCATTAAAACAGGAGGAGGCGGAAAACATAGATGGACTCAGTCATGTGTTGGTTTCAAGTTGTAAATCTTCTCAGATACAAAGAAAGAATTCTAACTTCAGTAGTGCCTTTATCTTATTGCTGCTATTCTGGAATATGCTACCCCAAATCCCCCTGCAGAGCAGGAATTCTATGATACAGCAGATGCTGAACCTTTCAAGTTATGATGTTTTCATAAATTGGAACAGTAAGCCAAACCACTCTTTCTCATGTTTGTGCTGCATCATTTAGATGAACCTGCTTCTTCAACAGGAACACAGAAGCAAAACAGTAAAATTCACTCAGATCTGCATAATTTGCCTGACAACTTTTTTTTTTTTTTAGGAGCTTCTGGAATATTTTTGAGGTTTCTGAGAACAAGGAAGAGAGATCTGTAATCCTCCTCAGCCAGATACCCATCTTCCATCGAGATGTGTATGCTCTGCTGAGGACGGCACCAAGTGAATTGATGCCACCTTCTCTATCATTTCTCTTAGCAGAGTTGAGGCAGAGTATCCCAACTGTGAGTCCTGTTCTTCAGTGAGCTCAGCTACTTCAAAAATTCATAGGGCAAACACCTGATGAAATAGAAGAGCACCTGCTACAATTTACACTTACTAGAGGTAGCCAGCCCTCAAGAGGTCAGTCGGTAACCCAAAATTGTCTTAAAAAGGCATCTTACCCAAAATAACACCCCATAGCAATGATCACAAACAGAATATAGGTAACGAAGACACACCCAGCCCAGATCCTGGTAAAACATTTTGGGGAAGCATCTAAAGTATATTGGCATGCCTTTCCTGGCAGGATCACAACACTGCTTTTCTGTTACAAAGGTTTTCTCCAACAGAATTTTCCCTAAGCATCAGCTTTGACACTGCTAGAAAAAAAAAATACAGAAAAAGAAATTTATTTTCTTTTTTTTTTTTTTTGGGGGGGGGGGGAAAAAATTTTTTTTTTTTTTTT
>NDXB01014411.1:0-11305 GCA_002631895.1 Agapornis roseicollis
CCAAAAAAAAAAAAAAACAATCTAAAACCTCAGATCCCTCTGCAATCAAAAGGGGTACCATCAACTCTCAAGATCTCAGTGTGATCCCACATAGATTCCCCAGTGTATATTGTGATACTTTATAAACAGATTATTTAAATGCCATTGGGAAGTGACAGCAGGCATCCCAGCCATCTCCAAACATAGCTGTCTCAAATCTGAGTACCAACAGAGTGATTTGTTTGTAATAGGGAAGAGTGACTGACACACGCATATTCCCCTAGCATTTGCTGGAATATATTGTGCAGACTGCCTGCAGTTCTCAGAATTTCTTCATATGTATTATGTCTTTCTGAATTTTCTTAGCATTTACACACAGAAATAAAGTGTCAAATGTCTATCTGGCCAGTCTCTGTATTTGGATGTGTTCCTTCCCTTTTTATTCCTCTTTCTATCTCTGGATTTCACTTCTCTTTCTGATACTTACCTGTACAAGAAGACAAAAAGATCACACAATGTTTGCACTTGTATCAGCCATTTCTTTCTCCCAGGAACTTTGTATTTTCTCCTAAGAAACCCGAGGAGACACTTGCATCCAAGAAAAGGTCTTGACAAGGAAAAAACTTGAGTATGTTACTACTTTTTCTAATCTGAGAAACAAAATCACCGGTTTTGGCCAGAAGGCCACTGGTCAGTATTTCTGCTATTTTGCTTTCATTACATCCTTCTTCACATTCAGCACCAAAGACCCAAACCTCTTGGCCATGTTGCTATACCACAGACTCTGTTAGGAAGAGAGTAATTTAAAGATTGTAGGGAGCTTCTGTTTATGGAATGGAGATTATTTTTTGTCACCTGGAAAAGACAGAAAGAACTGGTAAGTTACAAGGAAGCAGCCATTTCAAATTTACCTCATGTGATTCTGTGATTCTGTGAATTAAAAACTGTTCTCTATCAGCTGGCAATGACAGGAAAGACCCCTCATCTTCCTCAGGGAAAAATAAAACCCCCAAAACATGCAGGATGTTAAGAACAAAGGGTTGAATGAAAACTAAAGCTCCCATGCCCTTACTCCAGCAGGACAGAGGCAGAAAGGTAGTTGAAACATGTTCCCTCATCCCTATGGATGTTTTCTACCTATTGGAGCAAACTGGAATGCATGATCTGGAGCACCCAAGTTGACCATGATGCCCTCTAGGTTATCATTTTCAGTTAAGGATGACTGAATTATATGAAGAACTGTGTGCCTTATGTATGCACTCATACTTAGGAAACTTGCAATTCTGATTTTGTTTCTAAAAATAAGCACATACTTGGTAAATGTAACTTGCTGTTCTTTCTTCTGTCTTGAAATTTGTATTTGCTCCCAGTGTTCTGGGAGAGGAGGGATATGTGGGAAATAGGTGCTCACAGTATCAAAGACAACATCAACAAAGACCCTTGTTACTGCTTATGGAAGTCCATTCTGCATTCTTATCCCTGCCTCATACATTCCAGTAACTCAGGAAGCCTTCTTGTCATTGTAATACGCTGTGCTCCTAAGAGAGGTCTCATGTGGAGATCAGCACGTGCCCCTGTGAAAGGATTTCAGAAAAAAAAAAACAACCCACCTCAAGTAAAGTTATGAGAAAAAGAATTTTAACATAGGAGGAATAAAGTAGATGCACTTGTGTATGCATTTGAATTTGCCTGGTCCCATAAAGCCAATGTTGGCTGCAGGTTTTAGCTGCTCCAATTAAAACCTCAAGATTATTAAGCTCATTAAAATTGACTGAGAGCAGACAACAGGCAGATTAAAACAATCTTCTAAAACTTTAACCATCAAAAGTGATAAATTCATGAAATAACTTTAGAGATGATAAATCATGAGGAAAAGACTAAGGCTTTCACAAGACTAAAAAAAAAAAGTAAAAATCACTTTCTTAATCTTCCTTTTATATACAAAATAACTATGGAGAAGATTATTTTCTTTCTATTATTCTCTAGAAATCAGAGAGCAGTGTCAAGGGGAAAAATATAATATAATGAGAGAGGTGTAAGTTCTTTTACAAAGCCTGAGAGAAGTCAAGCAGACCCAAAAGAAGAGTGCGATTCTATTTGTACTGCACTGGTACATTTCACCTAATGTGTAGGTACACCAGTACTGTGTAGGTTTCTCCATACTCTGACCTAAGGAAGACTTTCTTGTTTGATTCCAAGCAAGATATTCAGAACTATGTACTCTGTTATTCCATATTCCAAAAGGAATGACTTGCTGGTTTCAGCCAGCAACCCTTATTCCCATTTGCTGCTATAAAAATTAAGGTTTAAAGTAATCTCACATTGTCTAAGGGTGTTAATTTAAAGCAGCATTTCTTCCTCTATTTTATGTAATCCAATTCTGTAAATTAAAACATGGGAAGAATATTGAGTTATTTAAGAGACTATCAAATGAAAAATGGTGAGGACAACTGTATGGATGTAGTGATGGAATTATAGCCAAAATTGTGTTTCAAACTAGAATAGGGCCTTCACTTGAGAAGTAACCTGGTGAACAGAAAATAAGAGAAAGCTTCTGCAACCTATTCTTTGTAATGTTAAGTGTTTATTACTTACCCAGATGGTATCAGCCTCCACACATCATGAGTTTGTGAGGTGGGTAGACAAAGCGTACAGCCTTCAGGAATCAAGAAGTTGTCACTGATGACTCTTACCTGGCCTCATGCCTTTAGCGCAGATGAGTTTTCCTGTTGTCCCTCTCATTTCCAAACCAATTCATACATAGAGGAGGAATGCATTGGAAGCAAGGCATCAAAAAAAAAAAAAAAAAAAAAAAACAGAAAAACCAATTCATACATAGAGGAGGAAGGCATGGGAAGCAAGGCATCAAAAAAAAAAAAAAAAAAAAACAGAAAAACCAATTCATACATAGAGGAGGAATGCACTGGAAGCAAGGCATAAAAAAAAAAAAAAAAAAAGTAAATACCAACTCCAGTGAATGCAAGTCCTGGTAAGAGTGAATGAATGAGCTGTGTGTCTCTTGTAGGACTCCAAAATGCACATCATCAATGTTCTTGGGTGACTCTATAAATGGAGTTTGGGAATAACTTAAATAACAGAGAAGTGACTTTTAGATGAGTCAAAACAGTGCTAGGAAAGACCTGAGAATGTATTCAGCTGGTATAGCCTGTAGATATTCTTTGGATGTGCACCACAATAAATAGAATGAGACTAAACAGTGTCGTGGTTTAAACCCAACCATGCAACTCGTTCACTCACTCAAACCCCCCTTTCTTGCCCTCCCCCTGCTCCTGGAGGGATGGGGAGGAGAATCAAAAGAATGCAGCTCCCACAGGTTGAGATAAGAACAGTTTAGTAACTAAGGTATAACACAAATCACTGCTGCTACCACCAATAATAAAAATAACGATAAAGGAAATAACAAGAGAAGAGAACACAACACCTCACCACACATCGACAGATAACTCACCACACCCCAGCCGGACTGAGCACCGACCCGCAGAGCACTAGCCCTTCTGGGTAACTCTCAGTTACATCCTGGGCATGGCGTGCTATGGTATGGAATACCAATTTGGTTAGTTTGGATCAGGTGTCCTGTCCCTGCTTCCTCCTGGCCTCCCCTCCTCCCTGGCAGAGAATAAGGCTCACAAAGTCCTTGCTCAGACTAAACATTTGAGCAATAACAAAACAAAATTCCTGTTACTAGTTTTGTTCCGAGAGTTAGTTTTGTTTGCCGAGAGTCAAAAACATAGTGCTGCAGCAGTTGCTATGAAAAAGAAAAAATGACTGCTACTGTTAAACCCAGGATAAACAGTCAAAACACAAATAACATTAGGGCATAAATTCCCACTGACTGGATATCAAGAAACTTACCTTTAAAAATACTTTATTTCTAAATCCTGGGTTACAGTTTCAGCAATGTGAAGTCTGACATGTAAAAGAGAGAGCATGGTTTTGACTAAATCATTATACACATCCTGCAGTGACAGCACCTTTTATTTAGAACAGTAGGAGTCACAGTTACCCAGTACATCACAGGACAGGATCCAGGTAGCTGATATTTTAAAGTCATAGATAGGAACTTCAATAGGGAAACAGAAAGTTATCACAACCACTATGAACCAAGAGCTATAAATTCCAAATGCTTCACTCAATTGCATTAAAGCAGTTCAATCAGATAAGGAAAAAGAACACAAAGAAAGTAGTAGTCAGCATTATTAAAATTATTTACTTTTATTAGGAACAATGTGAAAAATTGTACTGATTCATTACTAGATGGAAGTTGGAGGCTTGTAAGTTCAGGAAAAGTATAAATATTTTGCTCTGTAGGTCTGCAGAGAATAATGGACAATTTCCCTGCTAAGCCTAATCCAAAAGAGGTGAGTAACAAGTATTTCTTTTAATCAGGCCTGTCCAATTTACATCCAGAGTTTTTACAAGCCTGTGTGGTTGCTAATGCAGAAAGTCTCAGAAGCCTATGGAAACAAAGGGAAAAAATGAGCAAAATGTGTTTGAAGACAGTGGTGAAAATCTTGGATAATTTGGGTACTTGAAAACTCCCAGCCTGTCATTAATCCTCAGCCATCCATTTATCTAGTTGAAAACTACCTATTCAATGTGATAACTAGTAAGAAACTACACTGGACATTCATGTGACACAGTAATAATGTTCACCAATACTGATGCTTAAAAACAGATCCTCTTGTCTTAGTTTTGCTTTGCCTTTTAGAGCTATTTAATTGTTAGAATTTAAATGCTGGTATAATTAATAAGAAAATGCCTTATGCACTGCCTTGCATTTGGACTGATAATTGGGACAGCATTTGGAGGACAGGTCCTCACAGTAGTGATTTACTGAACATTAACTCCAGTGACTCTTAAATCTCTGAGACTGTCAGTGCAAACCTTGGACAGATGAACTTCAAAACACAGGGTAGGACAGAGAAATTTTACTTTGCTTTAGTGCATTCCTTTACTAGAATGAGCAGTACCTGAAATCAGCACTTCAAAAGATGTTGATAAATTGAAGAAGATGTTGAGAAGAGTTATGAGATGACTGAAGGACTAAAACCCATGCCTTATTGGCAGAGCTCAGTCTGTTTAGTTATCAGACCGGTTTTCCTGGCACCAGTAACTTCCTTATGCTGTGAGCCAGTTCAGGGAGCTTCTCTGGTTGACAGCTAACCTGCCATTTTCTATTTGCCTAAGGTTTCCATCTGCACCAGGTCCCTGAATTGGTTCATCCCATAGCCACATAAGCAGGGCCAACACAAAACTGGTTACAGGGACAAGTGGCAGGGAACTGAAGAAAAAGACAGGATAGTTCATCATCAGATTTAGAGCTAGTGAACTCTCCATACATACGCTCCTACAGAACACTCTGCAGCTTTGTTGTATTGGTGAGGAAGACGCTACAGACCCTTCTGGGTGGAAGCCAAAGCTGCTGACATTTGCCTCACGACCCTAAGAGGAAAGAATTTCTTCCTTATAGCCAACCTAAACTTCCCCTGTTCAAGTTTGAACCCATTACCCCCTGTCTTGTCACTACAGTCCCTAATGAAGAGTCCCTCCCCAGCATCCCTATAGGCCCCCTTCAGATACTGGAAGGCTGCTGTGAGGTCTCCACGCAGCCTTCTCTTTCCCAGGCTGAACAGCCCCAACTCAGCCTGTCTTCTTATGGGAGATGCTCCAGTCCCCTGACCATCCTCATGGCCCTCCTCTGGACTTGTTCCAGTATTACCATGTCCTTTTTACTTTGAGGACACCAGAATTGCACACAATACTCTAGGTGAGGTCTCAATGGATCTGCTTTTTGATCACAGTCTAGATATGCTGTACTCATCCTCTCTGGCTGAACTCCAGCAAGTCAACACTTAGTTAAATTCCAGTCTGAGGAAATTTTTCAACTTCAAAAATTTTTCAACAGTCAGAGGTTATATGAAGCTGGGCATCATCTGCATACTGACATCACAGGACACACCGTCCCATTCCTATACACTCCTGTGCAAACTTCGCTCCCATTCATATTATGTTGAATTAAAAAGAATGATCAAATACTAACCCACATTCTCAAGTGCGATGTACTGCTAGCTGTCATTTCCCATCAGCTGATCACTAAGGTTTTTAAAGGAAAAGAAAAATATTTATTTCATCCCGATGGTATCAAGTAAGAGCTAGAACAAAACAAATTACATTAAGGACTATAGTTTTTCTGAGGTAGGGGTGGGGGAGGGGGGGTGGGAGGGGATGATGATGTTGCAAGGGGTAATGTATGAATGTAGTATTTGGATAAGACAGAAAAATACCTTGGAATTTGTTGCGATACCAAGAAATTTTGCCAAAACTGCATGAGGCAGCTCCCACTCTGTGCAACAATTTTTCCTAGCTCTTCTTTCCTCACAAGGAAATAAATCCACTTCAAAACTCTGCCTTGCTGTTGCCCGCAGTGTTGATAGATGTATCATCATACCCATAGTATGTGCTGAAAAGTTTTTAGAACAAGAAACGGATAACAGAGCTTAATTTTATTCCAGTTTGAACACAGTGGAGAGTGAACAGGGGAGAGATGTGATAATTCGACTGTGGTTATGACTGTCTCAGCAGTTGTGCTGCATGTTTCTAACAGACTATTTGCAACAGCAGTATTAAGGCTTCAGCAATCATACAAGATAGCTTTGTTTAGCAGCAGAGTCTTACATCTTGCACAGTTCACTGTAAGGGGAAAACCACATGCAGCTCATTACCATGAAAAACAAAATTAGCATTCAGTGTCATAAAACTAAATGCTAGTACTTTTTTTTAATAAATATTTCCGCCATTTTTACATTGACAACTACAGTGAAGGTTTTCAATAATAATAATAATAATAAAAATAACAGGAACAACAACAGTAATCATAATAATAACAAAAATAATCACAACAAAAACTGAGCCATATCTAGCCTTTCTTGCACATTTCGATCCATTTCTGCCAGTCAAAAGGGTAGAATGAGTCCTAAAAGCTCCATAGTCAGAACAGAAAGTCCCTCCAGCAAAGGTACCAGCTGACAGGTTTAACACAGGCAGACAAGAATGGCTGTTGTAACAAAGGTGTTCAGGCTACACTTAAAAACACTGCAGAAATCTGGAGGATGGAAATATTTTTAAGGCATTTTAGGCTACACATTTTTTTTTTTGCTGACTGGCCAGTGTCACAGAAGTAAGCATAATCGTTTGCTTCCTCAGTCTGTAGGGGTTTAGTACACTCGGGCCAGTGTTCTGTCAAACAACAAAAGGCTTTTTGAAGTATGCTAATAGCAAGAGGAGGCCTAGGGAAGTCTCAGACCTATATTTGATGAAGATGGTCACCAGAAACCTGGGGATGAAGAAAAGACAGAGGCATTTAATGCTTCTGCTTTGCTTCAGTCTTCAGTCTGCATAGTAGACCTGGGGCTCCCTGATCCTATGAGTCTGCAGAAGCAGTGACTTTCCATTTGTGGACACTGCAGTTGTAAGGGAGCAGTCCTTGGGGTCTGATGGGATTCATCCCAGAGTCCTGAAGGAGTTAACCGGTTTCATAGCAGGACCCCTTTCAACTGTATACCAAAGGTCTTGGGAGTCTGCTGACTGGAAGCTAGCTAGCCTTCTTCCAGTTTATCAGAAAGGCATGAGAGTAGACCCAGAAAATGACAGAATTCCTAGACTAACCTCAGTTTCGGTCACAGTAATGGATAACATCATCTGGGTGCTGCTGAGAGGTATTTCAAGGACAATGCAGTCATCGGGCACAGTTCACAAATGAAAAGTCCTGTTGAACTAATCTGATATCTTTTTCTGGTAATGTCACTTGCCTAGTGGATGTCAGGAAAGCAGAGGATGTAGTTGTTCTGGATTTTTGTAAGGCTTGTCGTACTCTCCATCACAGTAGCCTTCTGGACAAGTTGTCCAACTGTGAGAAGAAAAAGTACCCAGTGTTGAGTAAAGAACTGGCTGCACAGGAACTCTCCAAGGGTTATAGTGAATGGAACTACATCAGGCTGGAAGCCAGTCCTCAGTGGTGTTCCTCAGGGATCAATTCAAGAGCCAGTTCTGCTCAATATTTTAAACAATTATCAGAATGCAGGAGATGCATGCACCACAAGTAAGTTTGCTGATGATGTTAAACTGGAGGGAAACCCTTGTCTGCAGAACTTCAGAGTTCATGAACACACTTAGAAACCACTGGAAGGAGCTGTTCATACATGGGAAACAATGATGAATGAGTACTTGTGGCCCTGTTCTCATTCTAGCACAGGTGCAGTTGACTTTAGACCAAGTATGGGCTGCCTAGTGTGCTCACCTGGGCCCCTGTGTTCCAGAGCTAAGTTCATGAGCTATCGCTTTCTCAAGACATCTAAGGAACCATCCAATTCTGCCCTGTGCCTTTTCTGCAGTGCATATTTTTTGCTTTGCTTTCCTAAAAGAGACATCTGTGCAAGCATTGGATGAAACTGAAGGTATCTATAGACAGTCACATCACAGTAAAGAAAACTTTTCAGTTGTAAAAGTACTCAGCATGATTTTGCTTTATATGAACCCTAAGCAAGGAGAACTACACACTGATAAACTAAAGGGCAATTGTGTTGAAAGAAAATACTCATTTTATACATATTAATAATAATAGATAATAAAATCAATTGTGTAGTTTATATATATATATCTCAAGAATTTAAGCTGGGAGCTACGAAAACAATGCTGATGTTTCTCTTTCCAAATGGAATTCAGTATTCTGTCCTAGGCCTAGTTTGAGAATCATTGCCCAGAGGCACAGGTTTAAAGGTCTCTCTTTAAATTTAATTGTACCAAAGCAACCTCTCCAATATCTTCCTAGGTGTTGTGACAGTCAGAGCTGGTGCTAATCTTATTATTAATGTCAAAGACCATGCGTGACAGCAGCAGACAAGATAGGCTCTAGTGAATGACAGAGTAATCAGTCTGGAATAGAGCTTGTTCATCCATAAAGGATCAGGCTGTGAGAAACCACTATCAGCATGTCCACATGTTTACTTCTTTTCTCATTCTGATGGCAGTTAGATCATTCAACAGCATTTTTTTTTTTTGGTTAAAGATTATTTGAAATTCATGTTATTCTAACACTGTAAACCTAAAGAGATAAACCCCATGAAGTTAGCTTTTATTATCAGTACTGATCGTTTAAAGGTATAGTGAACATTATTCTATGAAAATAATTCCAGGTATAATAATTGCTTATAGTGAATGTTACCAGTCCCACAATCTTTCCTTTCAGTTTTCATTCACCCTCATAGTAGATCATTATGCATTTTTAATTTTAAAAAGAAAAAAAAAAATAACAATTTGAGAATAATTCCTACAGCAGCAGAACTATAGTTTGCTTGTCAGTTTATAACCTTGTGAATTCATAACAGAAATGGAGCAACAGTCCTTGGCCTGTAGTCCTTAATATAAGAACAGTAGCAAGGATTAGAACTTAAAAGAACATTTAAGCTTCTGGATACACTTAATACACTTTAAGCTTTGGATACACTTAAAATTTCTAGATTCTTTCCCTGCCCTCTGTATCTACTCTTTTGGATAGATAATCAGGTTAGATTCTTAACAGTTTGTAAACATAAATAATTTGCGGTGATTATTTGCAATGGTTGCAAACTTACAGACAAACTAGACAGTTAAGTTTGTATATGGAGAGGACAATATAAGGCTATTTGCTTAAGGCATAATGCAGGGCATGCATCAAGTGACCTGATTGCAACAAAAAAAAACGAAAAAGAGTCTTAGCTTTATGGTTAACTTGCAGATGTTATATGGTCCTGTGTTGGTTGTTTTGTGGTTGGGTTTGGTTTTGTTTGGTTTTTTTGTTTTTTTTTCTTAATAAAAGACAAACTACTTTTCATAATATGTGACTCTAATTGAAGGAAAAGAAATAAATGAAGTAAATAAGAGCAAATTTCTCTTTGGAGAAATGGACAGAAAAACGTGTTTCTTGTGAAGAATGATAAAATAGTTTAACATACAACTACTTCAAACATCAATTTTTTTTTTTTCTAACTAAAGATGAAGCACTGCGTAAAATGCTAGACAAGTTTATTAGCTAATTTTAGAGCTATTTTAGTCCATGCAACTACCCTTGTTTCACTATAATCAAGCTTCCATCTGAAGAAAGGAACTGTTACACTGTTTTCAGAGTGGCCTTCGCAGCACCCACAAACACTTTTTTGCAACATATTCTCCCTATATGTGCAAGCTTGTTTGCCAGTGGAACAGAGGTGAGAACAGATATTCAGCCTCTGATTCCCTTCTCAACTCTGCCTATGATGGCATTTCCACAATCCTGCACCAGGTTTCGTGACAACAGCCTTATAATAATATTACTCATACTCTTTGACTACAAAGACCTTGTAATGTCCCACTTTTGCTACACAAAGAAAGGGTCCTGTCTTTATGTATTTTTCTTGCCTGGAAATGACTAAGGTGATTCTAGCTTACTAGTACATTTTACAATAGAATCTTACTTTACATGAGAAAGAGGGGGAGAACAATGACAGGGTAAGGCCATCAGAATTCCTGCTGATGTACAAGTCTCCTTGAATATGATTCAAGAATGCTTCTGGAACACAGCAGTAGCTCTGTATTCTATTTTCAAATTAATCTTCTATACAGCTTTAGGTGAACTGAGCCAATTCTGATTTGCTGGCAAGATCTAAATTTGTTTCTTTCAACTGCACAGTAGCACTCTCCTTCCACAAGACAGGTTTATTGAATATTGTTTTTAAGCTCTGGTGCTGTTGGTAACATAATAAAAATGTAACAGTTGGGCATTTCTAAGCAAAATAAATTTCCAAATAATATCAATTTTTATAATGTTTTGGATCAGGAAGGTCAGATTTCAGATTATGGTCACAATGTGAACCATGTTCTCACTATGTGGAAATACAGGTCTATCAGTTAAGTCTTCTTAAATCTCATCTTCCAAACATTCCGCAACAGCTATATTTATGCCTTCATGTTAGACACTCCAGTAAACTGGAGTGTTTTCTCATAGCTAACGATCTCTACTACTCTGATTTTCAGTTTCAAAAAAGCTTTGTTTGGATACCAACAATAAATATATTTCATAGGAAGCAACAAGTTCAAGTTGTTCAAGCCATGGAAAATGTCCTACTGAATCATTTAAAGCTGCTGATTAGTAATAATAGCTTTGAGATACAGTAGTTGGTCTTTAGTGAGATAATTAACCGGCTGCTGTCAAAATACTGGTTGATCCAATGCTAATCCAAAGGTTTTGTTTTTTTGTTTTTTTTTTTTGTTTTTTTTTTTTTTTTTTTTTTTT
>NDXB01014411.1:18491-40499 GCA_002631895.1 Agapornis roseicollis
GGTTTTTTTTTTTTTTTAGCTAGTCAAATTCTGTTCTTTCTTCTTCTACAGAGTTTTTGTTTAATGCTGAAACACCACCATCACTACTTATGTGAAGTGCTTTTTAAATGTTTGTTCATCCCTTTCTGGATGCCAGATCTGAGATTTTCCATGTACAAATAATATCAATTACATTCTAACACTGTTTACTGATACAAAGTGCTAAACAGTCCTGAAAAATAATGTTTGAGATATTTTAGTCTGGGCTCTCAAAATAACTAGAAAACTTTTATATTAATCTCTCTATATCTCAGTTCTTTGCTGTAACTTTTGAACTTTACAGAACTATTTCAATAGGAATTTATATTTATAAAATGTCATTTTTTGGGCCTGACCTTTCAAATTTGTATTTAGAACTAGTTTCATAGCTTCTAATAAGTAAAATTATGAATTACATATGAGAAAGGGAAAAAAAGACAAAATGCAGCAAATATATTGGACAGCTGTTTGCTAACTGAGAACTGTCTATTTTCTTTCCCTGAATATAAATATATCTAACAATGTAGACTGCACAAATAATGAGAAAATTATAACCTTTGCACAAGATTAAAAGAAAAGTACATAAATAACTTTCATAATGATATTTTATATATATCAGTTACTTAGGTTTGCAATATTCTGGTCTATGAGCTTTTTTTTTTTTCATTGCAGTGTGTGCATGTGTGTGTATGTATGTGCAAATTAAATATATGTTAAAAATTAACATTTCTTAAAATTTGCCATTCTGGCAGATTCATGAAAGGACAAGACTTAAGCTTTTTTTGCTCAGTGTAGTGTCACAGATTTTGCCATGTGTAAAAAGCAATTTTTATTTTCCAAAACAGCTGTTCACAAAATAGAAATGAATTTTTGTGGATTACATAGTGAGGGGAGCAAAGGGTAAAGACAACAAACAGTAATTTTTATTTGGCTCTTTAACCACATGAAGATGATTCACTGCTCAAGTTGGATGATTCACAAGCTGAAGTTTGATAAGGAGTTAACCTGGGTCTCATTAAAGAAATCTGAAAAAAACAACTCAAAAGCTGCTGATTTTTTATAAAATGTCCTTTTTTTACTCTCCCTGATTCTCTTCAAGTAATTATTTATTTAAATAGTTGTCTTTGCATCTTGTTGAAGAAAAAGACTTAAAAGCAAGGCTCATGCATTTTTTACTGTCTAATGTTCTGTATGTGTCTTAGACACACCATCAATTCAGGTAACAATTAACAATGTCATTTTAATTTTTCTTTTTCTGCATCTCTAGCATTATTGGAGCATCTGAATTGCTTCTCACAACATTGTTTTACTATTAGGTAAGAAAGTGGTATAACAGTATTCTCTTGATTTCTTACTTTTGCTTGGATTACACTAGTATTTGTGACCTGTCTTAACCTAGGCTTAGCTAGTTATGGCATGAAAATCAAACCACTTTAAAGAAGTATGAAGATTCTTAAAAAAAAAAATAAAAAACAAAAACCCAAAACAAAACCAAACCAGTTTTTGACAACTTTTCATATTTGTATTTTATGACTAATTGAAACACAGTTCACTTTTGAAGTGTGACTGGCCATTCCACATTGGAAAAGAATATACAGAAAATAATGGTATGTCACATCATTTTCCAAGAATGTATTTGTTACATATATCATATATCCTGAAAGCATCTTACAATTAATTGGCCTTAAAAAGTATTTTATAATAATTGAAAGCAAATTGTTAGAAAGCTTTTTTGTTTAATCTCTTTTCTTTTTTTCAGGCTCACAATATTCCATTTTGGAGGGTGGATTGTCTTTTTTTGTTTACGTATGTGTGAAACACATCTAGACTACCTACATGGTCAACTCATTTCCTGCGTCTTGCCTACTCTAGGGTAAGCAGTGAGAGGGACAGCAGCACTGTACATCCTTGTCGCCATTTATAGGAAATGCAGATTCTCAGTCCAGATAAGAGCTAAAGTGCATTCTAGCAATAGGGGTAGGAACCAGATCACATCATACAACAAAAGATCAAACTAAATGAAATCGCAAGAAATCACACTGTCTGCTTAGTGGAAACTTCACCTGTATATCTCAGGTTTGGCCTGAGTGCTTAAGAGATGCTCTGTATAACATTTAGCAATATCTGGTTTTGTGCAAGATGTGTGGAATGAAAATCATGTTGCAGTGGGGTAAGCTCACTGAACATATTTCATCCATGTTTGTGCCAGAAGAAAACATACTAATGTTCCTAAGAATTTCTTAGAGACAGAGACTCACCAAAATTTGGCACAGAGAACAGTAAAGTTCTGGTATCTGAAACCATAAATACCAATAGTTTTTGTGTGGCATTAGAAGCTTGGGGAAAAACTTGATTTGAATTCAAGTTATTAAAGGAACTGGTAACAGCTGACTGCAATGAGTGTAAAAGTGAAAGAAGAGAGCACTCATACAGAAACAGAATGAGATTTCTTCAGATTTGTCCTTGATAAACATTTATGAACATTTGTGTAAGGAATAAAAATAATTGGAAGAGAAACATGCATGCCTCTTGCTGACAAAAAATATGTTTGTGCCTAATAGATTGGAGAAATTGTTTAAGAATT
Organism: Agapornis roseicollis; assembly: GCA_002631895.1. Taxonomy (NCBI): domain Eukaryota; kingdom Metazoa; phylum Chordata; class Aves; order Psittaciformes; family Psittacidae; genus Agapornis; species Agapornis roseicollis. The sequence continues at coordinate 21,094 of NDXB01014411.1, forward strand.
GTTTATTCTTATGGAAAGATTGCCCTGTAGAGTGCTGCCAAGGACAGTTTCAGCTTGAATAGCTAACTGTATAATGACATTCACTTAAGTTACAGTGACTTCTAAAGTAAAGTTAAACATCTCTGCATATTAAGGAGTGCATGGGGTTTTTCGTGTGTTTTTTTTTTTTTTTTTAATATTTTTCTTTTCTAATTAATTAAGGAATAAAATGTNAAGAATTGTTTATTCTTATGGAAAGATTGCCCTGTAGAGTGCTGCCAAGGACAGTTTCAGCTTGAATAGCTAACTATATAATGACATTCACTTAAGTTACAGTGACTTCTAAAGTAAAGTTAAACATCTCTGCATATTAAGGAGTGCATGGGGTTTTTCGTGTGTTTTTTTTTTTTTTTATAATATTTTTCTTTCCTACTGAATGAAGGAATAAAATGTGTCATTAAATCCGAGTAGGAAGGACACACTTGTTTCATGAAAGTGTGGTTTCTTCTTCCAGCTACAGGACCAAAGTTCTCATAAATAAAAAAAAAATAAAAAAAAAAAAGAAATATTATGTATTCATATTTCTACATTGTAGTGGAAAGAAATAGGTAAAATATAAACTCAAACCATCCAATTCTGTTCCTCTCCACAGATTATGGAAGAGATGGTGTCATGTTTTAAGCCCATCTGTCACTAAGTACCATGTAGTCACTCACTCCCTATAGGATGGGGAGGAGAATCAGAAAAAATGTAAAAGCCCATGGGGTGAGAAAAGACCAGTTTAATAATTCAAATAATTTAATATTTTAAATAAAGTAAATTAAGCAAATAATGTAAATAATAATAATACAGAAATAAAGAGAAACGAAAGAATACTGCTCCTTGAGAAAACACAAATGATGCACAGTACAATTGCCTACCACCTGTAGATCGATGACGAGCTCATGTCTGATCAGTGATTTGACCTCTCCAACTCCCCAGTTTATATACCAAGCATGACATTCTGTGGTATGGAATGCCTCTTTGGCTAGTTTGGATCAACTGTCCTGGCTATGTTCACTCCCAGATTCTTGTACCCCTACTCACTGGCAAAGCATGGCAGACTGAAAAGTCTATGATCAAGCATAAGCATTACTTAGTGACAACTAAAACATTGGTGTGTTATTAGCATTATTCTCAGGAAGAAAAAAAAAAACAAACAAACAAACAAAAAAACCCCCACTCTATCCTAGCTGAAACCAGGACAGATGGGTCTGTTAACTTGTGAAAAGGAACAAAATGTCTGGGATTCTGCCTCTTGCACATAGATTGTCCTGGACAGTAATATGCACTTTCTAAGTCTGTAAACAGTATTTTATACCAAAGGACCAATGATTTTCTTGTGAATATACTAGTTAGCTGTGCTTTTATGTTTTAGTGAATTCCTGTGCTCTGACATGGTAAACCCAAATTATGTGTTCTTTAATATGGCACTTAGATAGACAATCTAACTGAAATGTTCTAGTAAAGTCAGCACACATCAGAAAAATGCACTGTATTAGAAGAATATTAAAACACCTCTGCAGTTAAAGAAGGAAGTTTCTACAGTTAAGACTAACACATTCCATAGGAATTGGTCAAAAAGTTCTACTGAATATGCCTGTTCAGGAAAAAAGCCAATATAAATTATTAAGTTATTGCAATCAGGCTGCCCAGGGAAATGCCAGTCACCATCCTTGAAAAGCATTTAAAGGATGTATAGATGTAGTGTTTGGAAACACAGTTTAGTGGTGGATTAGGTTAACAGTTGGACCAATGATCCTAAAGGTCTTTTCTAACTTAAATGATTCTGCAATTGCACAATTTTTATTAAAGACAATGGTTAATATGCAACATCCCTTTCATATATATAAGCAGCAGGAGTAAGAATGAAAATCTATACTTACATATGTGCTTTTTTTTTTAGAGTGGTGTCGTGGTTTAAACCCAACCAACCACGCAGCTCGTTCACTCACTCAACCCCCCTTCTTGCCCTCCCCTGCTTCCAGAGAGATGGGGGAGAATCAAAATTCCACAGGTTGAGATAAGAACAGTTTAGTAACTAAGGTATAACACAAATCACTGCTGCTACCACTGTTGATGATAAAGGAAAAGAATACAGCATCCCATCAACCACAACAGATAACTCACGACACCCCGCCAACCGAGTGCTGACCAACCACCTCTTCCAACCACCTCGAGAGAGCTAGGCCTTCCGGATCACTCCCAGTTACATCCTGGGCATGACGTGCTATGGTATGGAATGCCTCTTTGGTCAGTTTGGTCCTGTCAGTACAGTCCTGTCTCTCCTTCCTCCCGCCTTCCCCTCCTCCCTGGCAGAGCATGAGGCTCACAAACTCCTTGGTCAGGGCAAACATCGCTCAGCAACAACCAAAAACATTGGCCTTATCAGCCTTGCTCCCGCGTTAAGTCAAAACACCAGCTACTAAAGAGAAGAAAAACTGACTGCAACTGCTGAACCCAGGACAAGTGGGATTTGGGTTTGATTTTTTTTCTTCCAGTTTGATATGTGAATAATATAAGGCTGATGGAATAAATCTGAACAATTATGTTTGAATTATGTTAGAATATACTCCTTGGAGACTTCATATTACAGGACAAAGTAAAAATTTGGCATAGAGTATCTTTTCTGGTTTTCTCTTAACTACTTGAGGGAGGAATTTATTCCACATTTACCCTTTTTACTACCAGGAAATTCTGAAAGATAACAAGCAATAAAAAGATGAAGCGCCAGCTTCTGGAAAAAATATGTAACCACAGCTTTATGTAATGTCTGCACTTTCTTATCTCAATAGGGCAAAACATTGGTAATATCTGCAGACAAATATTGCCGTTGCTCCTCTGCCTCCCACCCTCCTTTCACCTGGCACTGTTGCATGGCTACATAGGATGCAGATAAGTAACTTAGAAAATTAACAATGAATTAACATAAAATATTGGAGTTATCTATATGGAAAAGGATGAGATAAAGTTGGGGAGCTGTCGCCTAGCACACTACCTTAAACAGTAAATAATTCCCTTCTGGAGTGCAACTGAGCTAAATATTAGTCTGAGGTTATAATAGGTAAAATAGCTTCAAATGAACTAATGAAAAATGAGGTGGAAAAGTGCATTTCTGAGGTTGAATATGGAAACAATGACACTGTTTATTCAACACACCATTTTATTTCTACTTCATGTTGATTTGGTTTTGCAAATTACATCCACTTATTTGTGGGTATGGATATTATCATATATATGTATGTGCACATACAGGTACTTGCTAAATTCAGGTGAAGGATTTGGGGTTTTTATTTCCTCTGAGCCCTAGTAATGGAATTTTAGTTTGATACTGAAACAACTTTTTGAGTGTCAATTTCCTAAGATGAACACATTTAACAATATTTCTGAGATAAGAGCATAAGGAGAATACTTGTGTTACATCAGCTAATACAGATTACACGTTTTATAAGATATGCATGTATTAAGTAACTTCCTATACCTTCAAGGAACAGACTTCATGACTGTTAAGGGTATTGTTTTGTAATTTCTTAGCCAACTATCAGGACTGCAGTACTGTAGGAGTTCAATGCAGTTAGCTGGAGCACAGTGGGCATGGGAAAGAACTGACACCATACTGTAAAATTAGCTTTTATTTAAAAAAAAAAAAAAATTGCTAATGAGCTAAATTTAGTTAGATAAATAAAACTGTAAGCTGATATGGCAAAAGCAAGTATTCTTTTTTCTATTCCTGAAACTAAATGTTCATCTTCTCTTCTATGCTAATGGAAAAGTCCTGTCATGTTTTCTCAGCTCCGTTTCCCCAAACTTGATCAAACTTCACAAAGTAAACAATCACAAACAGTAAATCAGAAATAGTATTTTGCATTCCATATTATAGAAGTGAAAAGTCAGGTTACCATCAAAAGCCACAAGAATCTACACACTGCTTGCAGTCAAAATATTATGAAAATAAATCAGATGTAATTTTAAATGATAGATTCAATGTTTATGAGGTAAGTATCAAATCTAGCTTGTTTTAAATGCATTGGTAGGCTCTTTAAAAAAATCAGTGGAAGCTGAAAAATAATTAAGATGATTTATTACATTGCCTGTTTGAGAGGTTGCTGAAGAGACTGATGTGTTTTTATTAACAAAAGTTAAATATCCTCTTTTAAAATTATCTTTTTAATTCTTGCATCTGGGTCTGAGGGCAAATAGTAAGTGGACTGTGTTGAAGATCAGTGTACCTGAACAGTCATTTGTTCTGGTAATTAGAAAATCATGTCAAAGCAAAGCATAGAAATGTTGGGAGTCCACAACCTTAAAATGTTTAATTTTATGTATTGTAGGTACTACATGAATAATCATATGTTTACTTTCATAAAACAGCTACTTGTTGTTTCAGAGGAGTTACTGAGAAGGAAAGGTACTAAATTATAAAGCTAATCACGCTACAGGGAAAGATACAATTCCAGCTCCTCTATTTGTACTGCAAAAATGTACATTCAAAAATAGTAATCAAACAACAAAATAACATTAAAGGTTCTGTTCTTAGACACCTTCAGTTGTTTTGAATGCTTTTTAAGACCAGTTAATTCTTCTTAAAGATTTCTGATTATTAGGTCTTGTGGTAGTATATCACATAAAGACTTTTCTTCTCTTAGCTTCTTTCTTTTAGTGTCTGTCATCTCTTCTTCGCTCATGTTATCAGCTTAAATTTAATCTATTCAGAACTGATCGAATACTAATTTCCTATTCCCTTTCTTTCCTACAGCTCCTTTTTCAATCACCTTTTCTTTATGGACCTGTTCTCCTCTGTGTCACTTCCTTTTCTCCAAACTTGTCAACCTCAGTGCTACAGTTCTGTCACAAACCAAAAAAATACATCTTGCCAGTCTCATTTGAGCCAGATAATTCTTTTTTTTTTCATTTTTTTATGAATCCTTTATTTCTACTGCTTATTCATTCATATTCCCTGGCATTTTCAGGAGTTTTGAAATCTTAATATTTTTAAGGTTTAGAATAATTTCCCTGCTATTGCTACAGTTGCCTAGATTGCTTAGTATTTTTCTTAATGATTTGGATGATGCCAGTGATTTGCCAATGATATCTTAATGAGTTAAGGGGAACTACAGAAAATGAATAAATCATATTTAATGTATATTTTCCAGAGAACAAAAAGCAATAATCTCAAAATACAGCAAAAGTATTAATGAATATATTTTCCAATTTTAAATGTAGTAAGTCAAAGAACAGATTGTCTGGTTAGGTTATGAAATCTCCATCAGTTAAGGTACTTTTTAAAAGTTTCACAGATATTTGTGGGAAACATAGATGGCTGATGCAGGATTATTATTTCAGCAAAAAGCAGAGAATACATGACCTTTCAGGGTTGCTGTTTCCTTCTGGCTTTCTTTTCTATTTTTCTGTTAAATGTGACATAATTAATTCCCTTGTTTCATTTGTTCTGAACCCTTCATTTATCTCATAACTAAGGATTTCTCTCTTCCAAACACATAACAAGAAATAATATCCACTTATAAAAAGCCCAAGTAATATTAAATATGCTGTGTAGTTCATTCTCCTATGTCCTCTGCTTGGCTTTTCCCCTTTTCTGACTTCAGACCTATTAACAACTCCTATTTGCATCATCACTGTGAAACCTGTTAATTTTTTGTTTGATTTCTGAAAATAATATGAGATTATGCCCTGGTTAATTCACATTTGTTGTGACTAAGCTTATAAATATGGTGTTCAGTGCTTTGCCTGGCACAGCTCTAACACTCACTTAAAGTGCACTGTGATCAGTTCACGAAGTATTTTTTTTCAAGAATAGTTAATATGTTTTAGATATGCCTTTCTTTTGCTATTTGAAGATTGTCTTGTTATTTACTACTATTTTCTATTAATGCAGAGTTAAAATTTGTGTGCAGTCTCAGCTAAACAAGTCAAAGTAACCGTACATTATATGCAACTTCCTAGAAGCGAGAAAGATGTACGAGAAAGAATGCATTCCCAGTAGATAAGCCAGAGGAGAAAATCAGGCATCTGAGAATGATCATTCAATGCTAGTGTTAGGTTCAGCAAAGGCAGAGTGTTGTATCTTTTTGGAAAAAAAAAAAATTCCCTTTCTCTAGGCAACACCACTGAATGCTAGCAACTGTTGCCTAATGAACGATGTAATACAGCATGCAGTAGAATCAAGCTACTGTAGGCTGCAGAGAGAGAATAACATTATTAAAACTTGCTGTTCATGCTTTCTGTGTGCATCCAACCCAGCCAAACCTTGGGCTTTATTGTTCCTCATAATAATTCACATTGTTTATAACCCCTAATTATGGCAGGGGGGTTGGAACTAGATGATGTTAAGGTCTTTTCCAACCCTAACTATTCTATGATTCTATGATTCTAGAACTGGAGTGATCTGGCTGTTTCTCACATAGTTTCAAAAAATTGCCTTAAAATGTTGCATTCTACATGGTTTGCAAATATAGAAATATTGACTACTCTGGGATTTCTTGGTGAATTGTAGGTACAGATGAACTGTGCTATGTGACATTGTTTTGAACACTGAAAATTTGTAAGATATGTTTTATTTGTGAAGTGACTGTATAATAAGTTCATATTAAGCTTCAGTAAAAACAAGATGGTGGCTTTGAGTCAAGATCCTCTGAGAAATTTTATAATCCCATCTGCAAAGTGCACTACATTTTTTATATAGGTGTAATACTTTGCTTCCTTTTTTTTTTTACTTTTTATCCCATTAAATACTTAAGATGAAATGGGATTACTATTATGATACTAAAGTACATGCAAAAGCTGAGCACTGCAATGAAATGTATATGAATGTGTTGGCAAGGTATAAACATCTTAAAATAGTCCATGTGATCAGGATTTAAAGTTCACTCGTCTATAATGCAATCTATATCTCCAGAGCATCACCAGCAACACACTTGTATACACTGAGCCATCTAACTGTGAAGCATAGGCTGTGATTTCATTTACAAATCATGCACAAAACTCACTCACGGTGCATTTAAACATATTTATTATGCATTCAGTGCGTAGAAGTGATTTTAGTGAGCCGGGTTTTTTTTTTGTTTGTTTGTTTGTTTGTTTTGTTTTGTTTTGTTTTTTTTGTTTGAAAAAAGATCCCCAAGAATTCCATTAAAGAATTTGCCCGAAAAAGGGAAAGTTAACAAGGGGGCTACAAGGTCACACAAGGAGTGCAGTTTGGTGCGCTCCACAAGCATTAAAGTACTGAAGTTCTGTGAGGTTAAAAATAGATTAGAAACCTTTTAAAAGTTCTGTTGTTTTGACAGTACTTTAAAAGGATTTTGAAGGTTAAATCAAGAAGCTTTTTCTCTTTCCCAGCATAATTTCAAATAAACAGCTTAAAGGCAGCTCATTATTGCTATCTTTTTGAAGGTTTGTATGCTATACACAATATAAGAATTCAGTAATAATGCCTTTGAAGCTAGGCAGTTACAAATGTTGTAAAGTTTTAGAACCCTCCACCAGACCTGAAATCCTAATAAAGGAGATAGGTGAAGTTATTTTAAAGTATTATCTTCTTATGCATAGAATGACCAAGTAAATAGACTAGATGCTCTGCTACAATCTGCATTTCCTGTCAAGAAACTATGAGAAAAATTCTGATAACCCCCCAACATTTTACTTATGCCAAAAAATGATGTTAAAGTTTGCATACTAAATGCTACCAGCTTGTTGTATATTAAACAATTAACTTTATTTATATGAAATATTTTTTCTCCATATTAAGAATGTTAAATATAGAGTTTTAGTGTCAGCCATAGGAAAGGCAGAAACACAAAATGACTGATTAAATTGACTCTTTTTTGAATGTCTTTGTCCTCCTGGGACCTATGTAAAATTTAAATATCTGTTCCTTTGCATTAGCTGAAGGAGCTGTTAAACATGTACAATTTTTTTCTGCATACATAATACTGATTTTCAGCACCTAACTCTCTTATAGCTTTCCACACTTTTTTGAAAACAAAGAAGCAGTGAAATCTCTCACACTAAACAAATGTAAAGGAAACCTTAAAAAGAAATCTACTCAATGTCAGGGTATGTGTAGCAAAGGACGCAGAAAGTCTTGGTCAAAGTAAACATTACTTTTCAACAACTAAAAACATCAGTACTATCAGCGCTGTTCCCAGGCTGAAAGTCAAAACCACAGCACTGTACCAGCTACTAAGAAGGAGAAAAATTACTGCTACTGCTGAACCTAGGACAGAAGGAAATCTAATCCTTCTGTAACCTTCCCAGATATTGTATCTCCCTTATTCGTGCTATTCAGGCATCAGGACACTCAGCAATGCAATACTCTTCAACTGTAGAATATGTTCCAACCCTAAGGTACTACACAACAGGTTATGATTTGTAGGAGCTTTCTTTGTCTTCAGTGGTCTTTGCTGGTTATCTTATGAACTGAGCTCTCTTGTGTTTCGTAAAGAAGTTGGTACACCACAAGTAGATTTCTTCGCTTTGGTTTCCCTGGGTGGATCAAACTCATGGATCCCATAGTTCTGGGTCTTTCTCAGCTGAGATAGAGAGATGTAACTGTATCACACTCACCATAAGCACAAATATTTGCAGTATGCTCTTTATTCTTCTTTCTCATGTTCTTTGGTGCAAGTTACAGTGTGGGGAATTTTATTTGTTTGGTTGGTTTTTGTTTGTTTTTCCCACTACTCTGTACCAGAGCAGAGTTCATTGAAGTGGATGGGACAATAGAATCATAGAATAGTTAGGGCTGGAAAGGACCTTAAGATCATCTAGTTCCAACCCCCTTGACATAAGCAGGGACACCTCACACTAAACCAACCTGGCCTTGAACACTGCCAGAGATGGAGCACTCACAGCTGCTCTGGGCCACCCGTTCCAGTTCCTCATCACAGTAACAGGAAAGAATTTCTTCCTTAGATCCAATCAAAACTTCCCTGTTTAAGTTTGAACCCATATCCCTTGTCCTGTCACTACAGTCCCTAATAAAGAGTCCCTCCCCAGCAGCCCTATATGCCCCCTTCAGATACTGGAAGGCTGCAATGAGGTCACCAAGCAGCCTTCTTTTCTCCAGGCTGAACAGCCCCAACTTTCTCAGCCTGTCTTCATACGGGAGGTGCTCCAGTCCCCTGATCATCCTCATGGCCTTCCTCTGGACTTGTTCTGGACACCAGAACTGTACACAACACTCCAGGTGAGGTCTCATGAGAGCAGAGTAGAGGGGCAGGATCAGCTCCTTCCACCTGCTGGTCACGCTCCTTTTGATGCAGCCCAGGATATGGTTGGCTTTCTGGGCTGCAAGCGCACACTGTTGACTCATGTTCATTTTCTCATTGACCAATAACATTTCTCCAAAGTTATTTCATATTCTGAAAATGTGTTAGGTGCAGTATCTTGTTGTTGTCAATGTATCTTAAGTAAATGGCTCAGAAAAACTAAACACTGAAATGACAACACGATCTGTACAATAAAGTCATGCATATTGAGGGAATTTAAAAGGCATGAGAAAAATAGAAGATGGTTGTGCTGTGTTGAGTGTCTAGGAGATGCTGTGACTTTACTTTGTGGAAGTTCTAAGGGACAGAAAGAATCTCATCATTCTGAAGGAATTGCTTCTTTCAGAATGATGCTGTTACCAATGTACAGGATGCAGCCCACAGAAATCCTATACTAACCATTCTTCTTTCTTACACTTCCTGCTTTCCCCTTGGCAGCTTAGAAATGAATAAACTGTAGTAAAAGATCCACTCACCCTGGAAACTGTAATAAAAATAAATAAATAACAAAGCAAAAAAAGAGATGGACTGTAGAAGTGGATCTATGAAATTTTCTCCTTAGAATACAGGCTGCACCCCTTTATTCTCTTTTCTCTTAAAGATGGCAGAAAAAGATTTTCACTGCCCAATCTGCTGCTATCTACAAGGTACCAATTAAGCCTCATTCCTTTCCTTCCAAGAACCAGGTATTAAGAAATACCTTTATGTTACCAAAGAATTGAATGTGCATGCAGTTAGCAAAAGTGCAGTTAGCAAAAGCACAGTTAGCTCAATACCAAGGTAATACAGTAATTTTGTGCACCAAAGATTACCCCTTTCACAGTTCTTTGTTGCTTATTGCTTTCAAATTGATTTCAATCCCCCCAAAAAACCATATACACAGTTCATATTTCTAATACATCCATGAGAAGTAAAATAACCAGGAAGTCCTTCAAGTAAGCATACATTAACCAGTAGATCCAGTAGGTTGAATAAGATGCCCAGTCTTGCAAACTACCTTCTGTTGCATTTGACTACGATAGATGTTAATATAATTTAAAAATATAAGCAAATAATGAATAATAAATAATAAATATAAACCCAAATATTTAATACATAGAAAGATAAGTGTGGAAATAGGATTTTGTCTAAATAAAACTATGGCATTAGATCATGTCGCATTCCATAGTAAAAGGAATTAGCTGCAACTTGTAGAGCAAATTGTTAGCCAAGAACATGTGGTTTTGCTTGTTTGTTTTTTCTGGTAAAGGGAGTTGGTGAATATTATGAAACAAGCACAGAAAACATCTTATTTTTACACAGTCTTACTTCCCTCCGATATGTTCTGCAGCAATTTTCTGTGTGGCATGTTAGACTGACTAGTACTGTGTAGTTTGCCTATAGCACAGCTAAAACCAAACATAAACATTAGTTGTAGTAAGACAGAAGTAGCTTGATTTGTGGTAATTGCTAGTGGCATCCATCTTAGAACTAGGAGGTTGTTATGCTTTGGTGATAATTTGGGGATAGACAATTTTCATAATATTTATTCCAACCATTTGTAGTCCAGTAAAGATATTATTTGTTTTGACCAGTAATGCAATGGGCATATGCAATGCTGTTATGGAAATAGCATATGGGGAAGGCATATGGATGTCTTTTAGCCTATTATTACATAAAAACCCCCAGCCCTGCTGGAGCTGGTACTGCTAGATTTCTCCTCGTTTATTCAAAATTTTTACTTGACAACTATAGGCTTTAGTTTGCTCCTTTGATCTATACTGTGGGGTTTTTGTGTGTGTGTGTGTGGGGGAGGGGGTGGTGGTGTTGTTGTCTTGTTTTGTTTTTTTTCACATATAAAGGATCTCTGAAGCTGTTTATTTTTTCTTGTCATGGTTTAATACCAAATGACATTGTGGAAGTTAAATGGACATGGATATCAAAGCACTTTAATCACAGATACTTGCAATTTTACAAATACCATTACTTTTCTGTGCCATGGGTGAAGATGATGCAGTGAAGGAAAGAGGCAGGTTAATGCAATACTTTCTCACATGTTCTTCCTGTTCTGCAGGAGACATGGCACAGTCCTGGAAAAAGGTTGGACAGGTCAGCCGCTATGGTTAGTAGCAGTATCAGCCATACTGTGTATAGTTATGAGGCAGAATCACTGGGCTCTTTCTGGTTCACTGTATTCCCTGGAGGTTACAGAGATGATCCTGGATCCTAGTGTAGGATCATTCTCGTGGCCCACCTTTGGTCTTGTTCTAACAGCTCCATGTCCTACTTATGCTGAGGACACCAGAACTCCAAGTACTAGAGTTCTGTACTCCACAGTACTCCAAGTACACACGGTACTCCAGTTCAAGACCATATTAAGAACCTGAATGTGCACAAGTCCATGGGACCTGGTGAAATCCATCCGCGGGACCTGAAGGAGCTGGCGAGTGAAGCTGCTAAGCCACTGGCCGTCATATTTGACAGATCGTGGCAATCAGGAGAAGTTCCCAAAGACTGGAAAAGGGGAAATACAACCCCCATTTTCAAGAAGGGGAAAATGGATGAGCCAGGGAATTGCAGACCAGTCAGTCTCACCTCTGTGCCTGCCAAAATCTTGGAGCAGATTCTCCTGGAAGGTATGCTAAGGCACACGAAAAACAATGAGGTGCTTGGTGGTAGCCAGCATGGCTTCACTAAGGGGAAATCCTGCCTGACCAATTTGGTGGTCTTCTATGATGGGGCTATGTAACTGATGGACAGGGGTAGAGCAGTTGACAGCATCTACCTGGACTTGTGCAAAGCATTCAACACGGTCCCACACAACATCCTTGTGTCTAAACTGGAGAGAAATCAATTTGATAGGTGGACCACTCGGTGGATAATGAACTGGTTGGATGGCCGCACACAAAGAGTTGTGGTCAGTGGCTGAGTGTCCGGCTGGAAGCCAGTGACAAGTGGTGTCCTTCAGGGATCGGTGTTGGGACTGGTCTTGTTTAACATCTTTGTCGCTGACATGGACAGTGGGATTGAGTGTGCCCTCAGCGAGTTTGCCGATAACACCGAGCTTTGTGGTTTGGTGGATACACTGGAGGGAAGGAATGCCATCCCGAGTGACCTTGACACGCTTGTGAGGTGGGCTGATGCCACCCTCATGAAGTTTAAGCATGCCAAGTGCAAGGTCCTACAGCTGGGTTGGAGCAATCCCAAGCACAGCTACAGGTTTGGCAAAGAGGAGATTCAGAGCAGCCCTGCAGAGAAGGACTTGGGGGTGTTGGTCGATGAGAACATGAACATGAGTCGACAGTGTGCGCTGGCAGCCCAGAAAGCCAACTGTATCCTGGGCTGCATCAGAACAAGCGTGACCAGCAGGTCGAGGGAGGTGATCCTGCCCCTCTACTCTGCTCTCGTGAGACCTCACTTGGAGTATTGTGTACAGTTCTGGTGTCCTCAACATAAAAAGGACATGAAACTGTTGGAAGCTCCAGAGGAAGGCCACAAGGATGATCAGGGGACTGGAACATCTCCCATAAGAAGACCGTCTGGGAAAGTTGTGGTTGCTCAGCCTGGAGAAGAGAAGGCTGCGTGGAGACCTCCTAGCAGCCTTCCAGTATCTGAAGGGGGCCTATAGGGATGCTGGGGAGGGACTCTTCATTAGGGACTGTAGTGACAGGACAAGGGGTAACGGGTTCAAATTTAAACAGGAGAGGTTTAAATTGGATCTAAGGAAGAAATTCTTTCCTGTTAGGGTGGTGAGATGCTGGAATGGGTTGTCCAGGGAGGTTGTGAGTGATCCCTCCCTGGCAGTGTTCAAGGCCAGGTTGGATGAAGCCTTGGGTGGCATGGTTTAGTGTGAGGTGTCCCTGCTTATGTCAGGGGGGTTGGAACTAGATGATCTTAAGGTCCTTTCAAACCCTAACTAGTAAAGTAAAAGAACTGTGGTTTACTTATTTTCTGTTTTTAAATGGATAGATTTTAATTGAATCATTATGCTTTTTTTTTTTTTTCCTGGTCTTTTTTGTTTTAAGTTTATGTTTTTCTCTACTGTGAATGGCTTTATGCCAGCTCAACAAAAACAAAATTCAACACAGACAATGAAGAACTCAGTCCACAAAATAAGTACACAGCTGTACTTTTGAAAGAAGAACCTAAACTAGCACACCATAAAAATCTACTTGCTTTTCTCTTTATCCTATAACTCAGTTATTTCAAATAGGAAGGTTAAACACTGGTTCCTACTTATTTGTCCTTGAATTTCATAGAATCTGATGGGTAGTATAGATACACTGAGCAAAATTAATCAGAAAAAATGTTTCCTCTGTCAAAGCTGATTTAAGCTTATATTTTAAACAAATGATTTTTCATCCACAGATAATTTAAAATAGCAAGAAACTAATAAAAACTGATAATTTTCTGAATCTATGCTAACGTACAGAAAAATATTTCTTTTGAATAGAATGGTAGTGTGAAAATATGAATGACTGTAAGATATATCAATTAAATTACTATGATTTAGGAATTAAACAGTGCAGAAATAAATTGAAGGCTCCATAACTGAAATATTTTGTTTTTCATGTTTAAGGGATGGACAGATGAAGCAGGCTAAAAATGTATTCTCTCAAAAACACTTCTTTCCTATGGAAAATGTAAAAAGTTTCCTGCTTTCTGCGTTACTGGTCCAACTATTATATGTGATTAGGGCACATAATCCCATAAATATTTTTAAAGGGTTTGAAGCTCCTCAAAGTACAAGAATGGCACACACTGATGTGCAAGAAATGGAACAGTTGGCAGAGTTGACTGAGTAACCTGATAAAGATCAAAGGCACAAGTGTAAGGAAGGTGGTAGCATGGACAGGCCATCTGAAAGTAATATAGAGGCATTTCCCAGGCATGCAATAATGGAATTAGAAAGTCTAGAGTCTGACTGAAGTTTAAACTAGTGAGGAATATGAATGGCAACAAAAATAGCTTCTATTGATACTACAGCAGCAAAAGAAAGACCAAAAAATGTGAGCGCTTTGCTGAACTGAGAGGGTAATCGATAAAGGACATGGAAAAGTCTGTGGAGCTAAATGCACCCCTTTTTCCAATCTTTGTTGACAAACTTTGTCTCTAAGCTTCCCGCATGTTTATGCCTTGTTAGAGAGAAAAGTACTCAGTAGTAGGGAAGTTATGGAAAGGAGTTATGGATTACCTAATGAACTACAAATGAAAATGTCCATGAAACTGGGCACAGTGTACCTAAAGGTGCGGTTTGATGTCATCATTAAAATAGTCTGTACCATCATTGAAAAGTCATGGAAATTGGGAGAAAATCATTGACTTCAAGTTCCACTGATTGGGAAAGACAGATGTTTATACCCGTCTTCAAAAAAGAGAGAGGACTGAAAGGGAACTAATATGCAGTGAGCCCTGCATCAGTCCTTTGGAAGATTGTGAAGGAAGATGGAAGCTATTTTTACACATCTTATGGACAAGAAAGTGATTGGGAACAGCCAGTATGGACATTTACTAAGCCAAATCATGCCTGACTACCCTGATACTTATTCAAGATTAAATGACTGGTTGTAAAAAGATGATAACAATGGATGGTTTCACCTAAATTATAGGAAGGGTTTTGGCTTTGTTTCCTTCATCAGCCTTTTAGGCAAACTGGAAAGAAAGGCACCAAGTAGATGCACTAAAACAGGGGAAAGAGCTGTCTGCACTATCAGACTTATAAGTTAGTATTCAACATTTTGAGGTCTAGGAGGAGGCTGGTTAGGAGGGGCATTCCTCTTGGGCTTAATGCTGATATTAATACATTTAATAATCTATGCAACATGATAGAATACATTTTAATCAAATTCATGAATGATTTTCAGACTTAGGGGGCAAGAGTTAATATGGTGGAGGCCAAGAATGCCATTTAGAAGTATCTTAATATGCTAGAGGAATGGGTTGACAGGAATCTTACAAAACTCAGCAAGTATAAATGAAAAGACCCCTACATAATCCCCCAAACCTCCATGCAATAGGACAGGCTGGGGACTAACTAGTTAAGGGCCAGCTTTGTAAAAAGAGATACAGGAGTCTGGTGGACAACCATCTGAACATAAGTCATCAGTACATCCTTGCAGCAATGAGAACTAATCACATATTGGATACATTACAAACATAATCAGGTCAAGGGAAATTATTATTCCCTTCTACTAGGCATCTGTGAAACTGCATTGAGAATGTGACTGGTTTAGAGTCTCTCTCATTACAATAGAGATTCTGATGAATTTCAATAAGAGCAAAGGAATGCTACTAAATGCCAATGGCCTACAGCCCTTGGCACATAAGATGAGGTTAGGGAGCTTGGATTTTTTTAGCCTAGGTGAGTGGGAGAAAAGCTAAGGTGAGTGAAACTAATTTCAGTCTTCAGATTATTGAGAAGATGAAGTAGGATTCTTCTCAGATGAGTTCAACAATGGGACAAGAAGCAGGTATCACAAATTGCACAAAGGAAAATTAAAATTCAATATATGGGGACAGTGGAATTTCTCTTAAGATATTCAAGGCATAACTGACTGGAATGCCCTGAGCAATGTAAATCTAGCACTGTTTTCAGCAGAATCTGGACTAAATGACCCTGTCAAAAAGCAGGATTCTCCTTATATGAAAGATCTGATGACACAAAATTACAAACAGTGGTCACTCTTTGTTATTATCTAATCACCACTGATTTTAAAAGATACATAAAAAGTCCTTGCTATGTGCTAGATAGTCAACATTGTGGTCCCAGAATCTAAACAGAAGGAGCTCTTCTGTGTCAGTCCCAGTGATTCATATTTGCATACCTACATTTTCTTTTCTCTTCTGTTCCTCACCCCGTGCTTAGCAACATCATCATTTTGAAAGCTGAGGACATGTATTTGCTTAATTCTGGTCTACACTGTGATAACCTTTAATCTAAATACTCCTATAGCAGCCTCACTATTTTTTTTTTTTTAATGAGTTTACATGACTGAAGAACTCTGATTATTGTTATTAACTTCCTCACAAATCCAACTCATTGTATTTTTTTTTTTTTTTTTTTTATTTTTTCCTTTTTCCTTTCTTTACTTCATTCTTCATACTATTTAGAAAAGGTTTACTTTTTTTGTTCAAACTTCCTCAGTCATGATATTTAAGTATGTAAAAAGCTCTCTANTATATAATTCTTCCTGTATCCCTGACTGGTCACAGCTGTTTTACCTAATCAGTACTCTCCATTCTTGGTAGTGCTATTTCTTACTCTTGATACCTTTTAAAAATAGTTAATCATCTGCTTGCATCTGGAACAATTTTCTAAAAGATGGTTTATCCCTTTTCATGGGCACAAATTTTAAATAGCCTTGCTTCTTTTGACTTGGTGTATTCCAAACTTCAAAAATTTGTGTCCTTGGGGTTTTCTGGCCAGACTACTTGGTATTTCTTTTAACATCTTATTTTAGAAATAAACCTCTACCAAAGCATAGCATAACTGTCAATATCTTAAATGTTCTTGTTTATTAGTGGAGAAGTAACTTATATATAATTTCAATTTGTTTTGACATGATAATATCAAGTCTTACTGACATCATCGGTTTTTTGACCACAGCAGTGTTATATGAAGAAAACCTCAAACATCTCAACTGTCAGTCTCTCAACATGAGTTGAATAGAACAGGGACTGTTCCATGGCAGTGGGTCCAGTCTTTTTTCAGAGAGCCGTTGCTTTATTCTTAGCTTTGCCCCTCAATACATGAATTTAGATCAGTCATTTCACTTGTGTTCGATTTATTCATCTGTAAATGTTATCCTAACACTTCAGTGCTCCAGAGAGGTGTTCTGAGAATTATTGAATAAATGTTTACATTGCCTTTTCAGAGCATATCAGAGTAACAATATTAGTATTAAATTGTTTTACTGAAAGAAATCACATAAAGGAATTTTAGGGCTAGCTGCTAGGAAAAAAATAAAACCATGCTGTTTTCTCCAAATTAATTTTCAGCATAGTTGTTACAAAGCATTACAGCTAGTTAAAGTTGATAAACTGATAAGCAGTTACTCATGACAGAATGATGAACAAAGATTATATGCCAAAAAACATATTGTCCTATTCATTATTCTATTAATAATATGAAAAAAAATGCTACAAGATCCTTTTTCTGGTGCTTGACAGGAAAATCGATTATAAATCCTTGACCTACAGATGTTGTCAGGCTAAAAGGATAATTACAATTTTCTGATAATTATCCTCCTCCTCCCAATTTAAAGAAAGATCCTGACACCCCTACTTATGCTTAGGACATTAACTACAACTACACCCACTGATTTCAGTGAAGTTGGGTAATTTTAGAGAATGTCATTCCAGGAGGCTTATTTTACAGTCCCATTATCTAGTTCTGATTTTTCTTTTATGTGTATCTCAATCAAAGATCAGAGTTCTATTGTGCTGGGCACTGTAAAGACAAGTAATCAAAAAGAAAGCTCATGCTCTAAATAGTTCTCAATCTAGATGCCAGTAAAAATGCACCACAGAGATGAAGCAGCAAATGGAGTAAAGAGAGTAAGGTAATAATGATCAGACATCTCAGCTCACAGTTTCCTGAATTGATTTCTGCATAGTCACACACCACAAAGAAGCACGTCTGATATTTTCACCTGGAATATCTTGCACAATGGTATTTAAGATGTTCCCCTTGGAGCAGTATTGGAATCCAGATATGAATACTGATAGAGGAAGAAATAACATACAGTTCTCCTCCTTTCATTGATGAGTTCTCTAATCAATATTTTGTTAGATGTTTTTTCATTATCTCTCTTCTCTAATATTTTGTAGTTTCTCCTTCCCCACCCTTCCCACACCTCACCCTCCCCCGCAGTCTCCTTTACCCTCCATCCTTAAGAAGATCTGTTTGGGATATTTTTTCGAAGTTGCTCAAAACTAAGGTCTGGGAGCTAACATTTCCAAAGGCACCTTCCCGTAACGCAAATGATAGATTTTTTTTTTTATATTTAATTTAGGCTGCTTACTTCCATTGCCAAATGTATAAAAACTAAGTATGGAGTTTTAATATTTTGACTCAGGCTACTTTTTGATTTTCTACTTAACAGCGGGAACATGAGATGAATTTCCAAAGATGACTGCTTCATTTCTTAGCATTAAGGTACTCCAAAATTATTGCAACTTCTCTTTGAAGTAATTTAAATGTTTAGAAAGTATTACCCTAGACTACCACTAGAATGCATGTAATCTCTTGTCTGATATATTATAAAGATTTTGTTTCTTATCATGAAGAATTTAGAATTACATCAAGCAAAATCATCTGGAACTGCTCCAAACATTGCAACAAGTAATTAAAGAACAGAAGAATATTTGAATCACAATATGTGGTGGACAGTATTGGTTTGCAAAAGAAAGACTGAAAGAATAAATTAATAAAACTCTTTTGAATGTGTATATAGCAACCGAGCTGCAGTAACTACATGAAAATAAGTTGACACTTAGTCTTTAGGGGAAAATGAACTATAAGCAATGAACAAGTGTTGGGTTTATTTTTTGTTTTAATTAAATATGAAATTAATATTTCACAGTGAAATTCCCATTCTCTGACAGAAGCATCAGATTTCAGAATGTCTGCTGCTTCATTGCCTAATTTACAATGCAAAAAGAAAGTTAGTTATATTATGATCTCCCATAGCCTCTATGATCAACAGGGAGCTGGTTAATATTAAAACAACAGGGATATAAGTGTTATATTCTGTTTTCCTCTGCTTCTTTACCATCTGTTTAAATAGGTAACTGTGGCCCATGTAGGATTCACAGATAGATGCTTTTCCTAAAGATAGGAACTAAATTAAGAGCTACAAAAGGAGCATGACCACCTCTTTCATTTAAATCAAAGCTGATTTAGGATATTTATTTCCTTCTTGAGACATGGATCGGTAAAGATGGGATACACATAGGATATGCCAGACCACATTCCACTTAAAGGAGTTTCAATCTGTAACAATAATAATTTCAAAGAAAATGCCAGGATCACGACTATAATGTATTTACAAAAAAAAAAAAAAAAAAAAAAAAAAAAAAAAAAAAAAAGAAAAAAAAAAAAAAAAAAATAAATATATTTTA
>NDXB01014411.1:54019-81417 GCA_002631895.1 Agapornis roseicollis
TATGTTTTGCTGTGGGGTTTTTGTTTGTTTGTTGGTTGGTTGGTTGTTTTTGGTTTGGTTTTTTTTTTTTTTTAAATCAATCCTTAATCAATGCTTAAAAAATCTTTGAAGAGCTTTTTACCCTGCAGTCTCTGTGTAATTTGTGATCTTGCCAGTTTATATAGGTTCCAGTGCAAGTGCAAAAATGCTATTGAATAGCAGTTTAGCTGTATACTGGAGGAGTATCTCTTGTTTCCTGGTCTAAGCACTCGAAGTATTCAAAGATCTTAAAGACACTTACACTGGACTGAATAAAAGATTTTAGTTATGAGGAGTTTTAAAGAAAATAATTTAAACTTCTAAAAAAAAAAAAGACTATCTGTGATTATGAAATATTTTACATTAAGAAAAATCAAAACCAGTTTTAATTCTTAATGTTGATAAATGAAAGTTTATAAAATTGAATGGATACTGATAAATAGAGTGAAAGTGTCCTCTCCCCCCAAAAAAAATCATTGGTTTTGACTGCCTAAAGAAGGTAATACACATTTAGAAAATCCTGCACTTAGACAAACTCATTCCCCTTTATTAACAGATGTAAGTCTTTCAAATAAGCAATTCACTTAATGGTTTGATAACAAGAACAAAAGTTTGAATTGAAGCATTATTATTGTCATGTTAATGCAAATAGTAAAGTGGAAGGGACTTGGCAGAATTCCTTATTTCTACAGTAGTTGCTGGAAAAGAGAATGACACATATTTATATTCCTACTCCACTTTAGGGAAGTTGGGTTTTTATGCAAAATAGTATTATTTAATGAGGATGAAAATGTCAGAGAATACTGACAGTATCATTACTACCTCTTTTCTCATTTTCAGAATCTTCTGATTTTATCAACTTACACTTTCTTACATGGATTAAATTCAGGTTTCCTGCCATTAGCTTTGGAAACCTGCAATTTTAATGATTTTAGGTTTTAGTAAAACCTGCAAACTTTCCCTCTTCTTTTGTCTGTGCTTCTCAGATGTCTTTTTAAAATTTTCTTTCTTACCTAACCCAAGGTTACCATTAATCATCTAAAGAAGTCCATTCGTCTGGACTCTTGTTTCAGTCAGTGAAGGGAGATAGGTACTTCCAAAGTGCTATACTTTCTTTCTTAATATATTTTTGTAAATAACTTCTGCAAGTAGTAATTTCTCTATATTAAAAGGGACCTAAGAAAATAGCCTAAACTTCAGCCATGAGATAAAGTTGGGTAGATGAACCCAAATTTCAAGATCTGTTTGGTACTTAATGTTGAGATATTATTTATTACTGGAACAATCTTGGCATCTCAACTGATCTTTCCCCTTCTCTCTAATTCAAATCTGTCAGTCTTTCACCTTTACCTTTTAGCAGCTATTACTCTTTCCTGTATGATATTTATGTTACAGTTGACCACTTCACTAGGACAAAATAAAGCATACTTCTCAAGGTTAAACACCTCAGTTTGTGCTGATGGGTCATTTTAGATTAATTGCAATGTGTAAGGGACATTAATATACCTGAAAATTAACATGGAAAACTATCCTTCAGTTTTAAACTTAAAAAACTTCTAGTTGTGATTAAATCGATTTAATACTGAGCATTGGCTCAGTCGTACAATATGAGCATACTTGAAGTAAAATTTGAATGGTCCTCATGCTATACATGAATTCAAAATATGTAGGTTAAAAAAAGGAAGAAAGCAAAGACCTTCACTAAATTCAATTATCAACTTACATTTGCAGACAAAAGGAAAGAAGGGGTTTTGTAATGCAAAAATAATGAAGAATGATTATTAATCAGCTAAATTATCTCTATATGAAGTGGGATATAGAATGATTCAAGGAGACATCGAAGTTCTTAAATGTCAGATAGTTCTATCTCATTAGCACAATAAAAATTTAGTTTGATGTTTCACATTACTTGATCATCAGAGGGCAAGATCCATACATAATTGATAAAAAAAGGGAAAAACTAGAGATTAAGGCAAACACTTATGTCTAAAGTTATAAAATGCCAGTGGAATTGGAATTTGAGAAAATGGGCAAGAAATTACATGCTCATACAGTAAAACCTAAAAAAAGAAGGAAAGAATGGATGCTAAAGTTGTTAAAAATGTTTACACCTAAGAATATGTATGTGGTATTCAGACATATGTTTTGATGTATTTCTGGAAAATCCTCAGGGCATTTTTTTTTTCATTTTAGCTTCATGTATGCTTCAAATTCTGACCTACTCAGTAATAAATACAGCCAACAAGAATTATGAAAGTGCTGTATTACTTAGTAAAGAAGGTGGTAAAAAAATTAGCCCTAGGAAAAGCCACATTTGATCTTCTTGATATCAAAGTTATTATTAGGAACAGGAGAATAAAAGAATCTTGGTATTGGTAATCAAAAGCTGTTGAATGTAATGTAGAGACCTAATGATACTTGGAGCTGCCAGAAAATTCAGTACAATGGTTGTATTAAAAAAGAGTATTTAAAAGCTATCTGAATCAAACAAGTTTTCCCAACAATATGTCTGGTAGAATAAAATAGATGATTTCATTACAAGGTGAAAAGAAATACAAGTGACCCTGTGTGGTTTTACAAGCGATATATGCCAAAACCCATTTTTTTACACAAACTAATTCATAGATTTCAGAAAAACTGTGTGCAGCTTTTGGAACTAAAAAAACCCTCACACTATCAGAGTTAGGAAGACTATTTTGCTTTCACACGTATTTTGAAGTAGTAGCTGTTGACATGAGGCTTCAGTCACCCAGACTTAACATAAGACTTAAGTATGTTTGTTCAAAATATTTGCTATTTATTTTAAATATTTCAGATGCTTTTATTTTGTAGTGCTGTTGCAGATGGAGTGAAACATTTCACTTGTAAAAGAAAAGTATCAGTGAATGTATTGACATAAACAGAAATTTAACAACATTTGATAATAAATGTGGCAGTGGTTTAACAAGATACATTTGATTATCTAGTGCATAGAGTGCAGGGTCAAACAGAAAGGATGCCCTCACATTCTAAATTCCTTCTCAGAGAGGAGTGAAGGTGAAGCTAGATGCAAAATTAGTATCAGACTTGGTCAAAAGTTTATGTCTAACGGGTTATATGTGAAAAACCAATCCTTTATGTCACTTCATTAAGATTTCAAAATTTAGGAGGCTATTAATCACTTACCAAAAATCGGTTGTGGCAGGGAATGTCTCAACCTTAAAG
Source organism: Agapornis roseicollis (assembly GCA_002631895.1). Classification (NCBI taxonomy): domain Eukaryota; kingdom Metazoa; phylum Chordata; class Aves; order Psittaciformes; family Psittacidae; genus Agapornis; species Agapornis roseicollis. The sequence continues at coordinate 57,242 of NDXB01014411.1, forward strand.
AGTAACCTTGTGAGGTATACTACGGAAGGAGAGATCCTGGTGTACAGCCCACTGCCATGCAAGAGAGCTAAATCATAGAATCATAGAATGGTTAAGGTTGGAAGGCAACTTAAAGTTCAACCTGACCTTCAACTCTTCCAGGAATGGGTCTTTCACAACTTCTCTGGGCAACCTGTTCAGTATTTTGCCACCTTCATAGTGAATATTTTTTTCCTAATATTTTATCTAAATCTACCCTCTTTCAGTCCACAAATCCTTCTCCACAGAGCTCCTCCCAATCCAATCTACTCCTAGCCTGTAGTTGTGTTTGGGATTGCCCTTACCCATTATACTGGCATTAGCAGTAGCAGTCATTTTTTTCTCCTTCATAGTAGCTGGTGCTGCGCTGTGTTTTTGACTTTCAGCCTGGGAACAGTGCTGATAACACCGATGTTTTTAGTTACTGTTCAAATGTTTGGTCTGGTCAAGGATTTTGTGTGTCTCATGCTCTGCCAGGGAGGAGGGGAATGTGGCAGGAAGCAGAGACAGGACACGTGACCCAAACTAGCCATTACTAAACCCAGGAGACCCATGAGCAAGACTTTGCACTTCATATTAGAATCACAGAGTCATAGAATAGTTAGGGTTGGAGAGGACCTTAAGATCATCTAATTCCAAACCCCATGCCATAAGCAGGAACAACGCACAATAAACCATGCCATGCAAGGCTTTGTCTAACCTGGCCTTGAACACTGCGAGAGATGGAGCACTTACAACTTCCTTGGGCAACCTATTCCGGTGCCTATCCACCCTAACAGGAAAGAATTTCTTCCTTAGATCCAATATAAACCTCTGTTAAGTTTGAACCCATTACCCTTTGTCCTGTCACTACAGTCCCTAATGAAGAGTCCCTCCCCAGCATCCCTGTAGGACTCCTTCAGATACTGGAAGGCTGCTGTGAGGTCTCCACGCAGCTTTCTCTTCCCCAGGCTGAACAGCCACAACTTTCTCAGCCTGTCTTCATATGGGAGATGCTCCAGTCCCCTGATCATCCTCACGGCCCTCCTCTGGACTTGTTCCAACAGCTTCATGCCCTTTTTATGTTGAGGACACCAGAACTGTACACAATACTCCAGCTGAGGTCTCACAAGAACAGAGTAGAAGGGCAGGATCACCTCCTTTGACCTGCTGGTCACTCTCTTTTTGATGCAGCCCAGCATACAATTGGCTTTCTGAGCTGCCAGCGCACACTGTCGGCTCATGTTCATTGATCATCACCCCCAAGTCCTTCTCGGCAGGGCTGATCTGAATCTCCTTTTTGCCAAACCTGTCGCTGCTCCTAGGATTGCTCCAACCCAGGTGTAGGACCTTGCACTTGGCATGCTTAAACTTCATGAGGTTGGCATCAGCCCACCTCACAAGCGTGTCAAGGTCCCTCTGGATGGCATTCCTTCCCTCCAGTGTATCCACCAAACCACACAGCTTGGTGTAATTGGCAAACTTGCTGAGGGAGCACTCAATCTCACTGTCCATGTCAGCAACAAAGATGTTAAACAAGACCGGTTCCAGCACTGGTCCATGAGAGACACCACTTGTCACTGGCCTCCAGCCGGACACTCAGCCACTGACCACAACTCTTTGTGTTCAGCCTTCCAATCAGTTATTTATCCACTGAGTGGTCCACCTATCAAATTGATGTCTCTCCAATTTAGAGACAAAGATATCATGTGGGACATTGTTGAATGCTTTGCACAAGTCCAGGTAGATGACGTCAACTGCTCTACCCCTGTCCCTCAGTTCCGTAACCCCATTGTGGAAGGCCACCAAATCAGTCAGGCAAGATTTCCCCTTAGTGAAACCATGCTGGCTGTCACCAAGCACCTTGTTGTTTTCCATGTGCCTCAGCATTCCTTCCAGGAGAATTGAAGACTGAGGCAAAGAAATAATTCAGAACCTCAGCCTTCTCAAAATCCTGTGTAGCCAGTTCACCCAAGAGTTTCTGGAGGGGGCCTACATTGTCCCTGGTCTGTATGTACCTATAGAATCTCTTCTTATTCTTAACATCCCTAGCTAATTTTAATTCTAACTGTGTCTTTGCTTTCCTCAGCTGGTCCCTAGCTTCCCAGACAACATCCCTGTATTCATCCCAGACTGCCTGTCCTTGCTTCCACCTTTTTTCATCCAAATTTTTCTCAGCAGCTCCTTATCCATCCAAGGAGGTCTCCTGGCCCTCCTGCTGAACTTCCTTCTGGTTGGGATGCAACACTCCTGAGCTTGTAGCAGGTGATCCTTGAGTATCATCCAGAAGTCATAGGCCCCCCTGCCCTCTAGGGCTATATCCAGGTTCCTGAAGAGGCCAAAGTCTGCTCTCTTGCAGTCCAGGGCAGTGAGTTTGCTGCACACGCTTCTCACCATCCTGAGGATTTCGAATTCTACCATCTCATGATCACTGCATCCAAGGCTGCCCTGGAGCGTCACATTTCCAACCAGCCCTTCCCTGTTGATGAGCACAAGGTCAAGCAGGGCACCTCTCCTTGTTGGCTCTTCTATTACTTGCAGAAGGAAGTTGTCTTCCACACAATCGAGGAACCTCCTGGATCGCTTGTGCTGGGCCCTACCGCCGCTCCAACAGATGTCTGGGTGGTTGAAGTCCCCCATGAGAACAAGGGCCTGCAAGTGTAAGGCTTTTCATATCTCTCTGTAGAGGGGGAGCCCTCTTGATCAGACGGTCTGTAACAGATCCCCATAGTTATGTCTCCCATCACTGTTTTCCCTTTTACCCTGACTCACAAACTCTGTTAACTGCTCACCTGTCCCCAGAGAGAGTTCCATACTCTACAGCCTATCCCTAACATAAAGGGCAACTCCCCCTCCCCGCCAACCAGGTCTGTCTTTCCTAAAAAGCCTGTAACCTTCCATTCCAACACTCCAGTCATAGGAGCCATCCCACCATGTTTATGTGATGCCTATTATATCATTCCCCAGTAGCATGCACGCATCTCTAATTCCTCTTGTTTGTTCCCCATGCTTTGGGCGTTTGTATAGAGACACCTGAGCCAAGCTCCTAATGACACTGGCTCGTTAGCTAGAGCAGCTGGAATGTCGCTACGTTGCTCTGAACATTTATTTGGTGGCAACCTACTGGATGTGTTGGGATGGAACGATGCCCTCCTCCCCTAACACATCTAGTTTAAAGCAACCTTGACAAGTCTGGCAAGCCTCTTACCAAGCCCACTCTTTTCCTTGTTTATCAGAGCATGTCCACCATCCCCCGGTAGACCTGACCTACAAACTCCAGTCCCATGTTCAAGGTACCCAAACCCTTGACTATGACACCACTTTTGTAACCATTTATTAACCTGTCCAATCCTCCTGGATTCTTTAAGGTCCTCCCCTGTATCCTGGAGAATGGATGAAAAAACTGTCTGAGCTCCAGAACCCCTAACAATCTCTCCCAGTGCTCTGTAGTCACAGAATCACAGAATCCTAAGGGTTGGAAGGAATCTCAAAAAATCATCTAGTCCAACCTCCGTGTGAGAGCAGGGTAGCCCAGATTACATAACACAGGAACTTGTCCAGGTGGGCCTTGAATATCTCCAACATAGGAGACTCCACAATCCTCCTGGGCAACCTGTTCCAGTGCTCTGTCACTCTCACAGTAAAGAAGTTTCTCCTGATGTTCACATGGAACCTCCTATCCTCCAGTTTACACCCATTGCCCCTTGTCCTATCTCTGGACATCACTGAAAAGAACCTAGCTCCATCATCCTGACACTCACCCTTGACATATTTGTAAACATTGACGAGGTCACCCCTCAGTCTCCTCTTCTCCAAGCTAAAGAGACTGGAGCTAAAGCTCCCTCAGCCTCTCCTCAGAAGGGAGATGTTCCATTCCCTTNCCAGTTTACATGCCCCTTGTCCTATCTCTGGACATCACTGAAAAGAACCTAGCTCCATCATCCTGACACTCACCCTTGACATATTTGTAAACATTGACGAGGTCACCCCTCAGTCTCCTCTTCTCCAAGCTAAAGAGACTGGAGCTAAAGCTCCCTCAGCCTCTCCTCAGAAGGGAGATGTTCCATTCCCTTCATCATCTTTGTGGCTCTGTGCTGGACTCTTTCAAGCAACTCCCTGTCCTTCTTGAACTGAGGGGCCCAGAACTGGACACAATATTCCAGATGCGGCCTCACCAAGGCAGAGTAGAGGGGGAGGAGAACCTCTCTTGACCTACTAATGAAACAAGGGGGGCACAGAATAACAGAATGGAATATAAAAACCTTTAGAATTAGTTTTAAGTAATGTTAAGTTTGATGGCTTTGTAACAGTAGCAATGGAAAATTACTGAGGTGCATGATACATAGAAAACAAAATTGAGAGCAGTTAGAGAGGAAGTAATCTGGGACCACAGTGGCAAATAGATTTTACTGAATTTCCAAGAAAAGGGGGTTATTGATATTTGTTGGTATTAATGGTTACTTTTCGGGCTGGCCAGAAGCATTTCCTTGTAGGATAAATAATGCAAGACAAGTGGTTAAAATATATTATCAAATGAGATAATACCTCATTTTGGAGAACCAGCGGCAATTTCTTCCAACTGAGGTTCACCCTTTAGTGCAAAATTGTTACAAGAAATTAGCAAAAATTAGAAATGGACTGCTAACTACATGTTCCATACAGGCCTCAGGCCAGTGGACAAGTAGAAAAGATGAACTATCTGATTAAGCAACAGATTAGTAAAATATGTCAGAAATTAAGTTATACTGGTACCAGGCTTTACCACTGGCTCTGTTAAGAATTTGAGCTAAACCTCAGTTGAAAGAAGAGGTTAGCCCATTTGAGATTTTGTATGGAAGACCATATCAGTCCCAGTTTAAAGGAGAAAGTCTTCAGGAAGTGGGGGAAGGCTGTCTCCAACAGTTTCTGATCAATCTGGGAAAACAATTAGAGGAGATAAATAAGAGAATAGTAGGGACAAGAGCAAGTAATTTGGATTATCCAATTCACCCTTTCAGATGTGGAGACTGGGTTTCTGTTAAGAATTTTTCAGGAGATTCTCTACAGGAGAAATAGAACGGACTGTACCAGGTATTACTGACCACCTTTACAGCAGTGAAGATAAAGAAACAACCTTCTTGGGTACATTATTCAAGAATAAAGAAAGCACCAGAGCCAGAGAAGACATGGCAGATTGAACCTTCAGGACCCTTACGTATGAAATTGCATTGGTCATAATTTGGACTCATGTGATAACTGGTGCACAAGCTTGGGACCAGAACTTATACCTGAAATTAGTGCAAAATGTTACTAACGTTTTTAATCGTAGTGACTGTTGGTTGTGTGCACACTTGCCTAAATCAGGAGAAACCTGGATCTCCCATTAATTGGAGCTCCAATTCCTAACACAGTCTCATGGACAAATCTGTGGGTGAACACTAGCAATACGTATTCAAAGGAAAAATTAAAATTTGGAATAGTTAATCCTAATTCAGGTAATAAATCTTACAACTGTGCACAAAGATGTATTACACCAGGAACCAGATCATGCTTGTTTAAATGCCACAGAAGTAGGTCACAACTCAAATTGCCATCATACTATTAATATAGATGGTATTGTAGTTCAGTGGTGGCCCACTCCTAAAGGGAAAGGATGGTATTGGTTACGTGGAGAAAATGCTTATAAGACTCTACTCCCCCAACTGGAAGGGGGCATGCACCTTCGGTGCTGTAATACCTAATTTTACTATTATTGACAGATATCCTTCTGAGACCTGGATTAGAAATTTTGCCTAATAGATTAAGCGAGGGTTTAATGCTATTGTTGAATGGCACACTGCATTTCATAGCTTTGTAAGAGGGCTAATTCCATCTTTGGGAGTAAGTGAATTAGAGAAAGTGATTGTAAATATTTCAGCAACCATAGAGGAAATGGAAAATAAAAACATTGATATAATCCAGGCAGAACAACAAGATTCTAAGGAATAACCAGCCTATCTAAAATGGTATTACAAAACTGAATGGCTCTAGACATATTATTAGCATTACAAGGAGGAGTTTGTTCCATAATCAATGAAAGTTGTTGTTCCTATATAGACCAAAGTGGCAGAATTGAAACAGATCTGGAGGAAATTTGGAAACAAACTAAGATATTTCATAAAATAGCCATGGATGACACCTCCTGGGGTTTTGAAGGAATATGGAATAAGTTAATTTCATGGTTAACTAATCTCTCCTGGTTGGGGCAACTGGTTGCAGGAATATTAATGTTAATTATTTTAATATCGATTAATTGTGGTATGATACAATGTTCCCTCTGGTGTTGCAAACGATCTATGATAAATTATGAAGATTGAAAAAGGAATCAAATTAAGCACCAAGTAGAAACAGGAAATTATTTCAAAAAGACCTTTGATGGCAATGGCAATATATAAAATGTTGCGAAAGAATTTACAAAAGGCCAGAAAAACGGGGGATTTGAAACAAGGGGGGCACAGAACCACAAAATGGAATATAAAAACCTTTAAAATTAGTTTTAAGTAATGTTAAGTTTAATGGCTTTGCAACAGTAGCAATAGAAAATTACTGAGGTGCATGATACATAGAAAAAAAATGGAGAGCAGTCAGAGAACATAACAAGAACCCTTGTATAAGATAAACCATTGTAGTTGGTGTAGTTTTCGGTCCTTACGACCTTAGTACAAAAATAAGTGTGAGACAACAGGATCGAAAAACAGGACATAGGGATAAGGAGTATCTGGGAACAGCAGGTGTCCAGGATGGGCTACAGTTAAACTAACTGATAAGTAGGAGGATAGGAGGAATATTATGTCTCTGGTGCAACCAAACCAATTAGACTGGTGTAAGCATCTACTACACATGCTTCAAAGGCTGCCAGGAGTGATGAAGATTGTTGGAAGAAGTAAAGGACCCTCAGAGACCACTACCACAATTCTGTACGCATGCGGGGAACTTTCTGGAAAACGATGTAATCCATATGTAGCCTCATGAATATGTATGTATGCCCAGGGACTATATAAGGATGGCTTGTGTAGCAATATGGAGGCACACATTAGGAGGAGCTATCCCCTGTGTCTCCCTACACCACAATAAAGAATACCTGCTTGTCAGCTTGAAAAATGTGTTGGCAAGTTTGTTCCTGGAGTTTTCTCCGAATCACTAACCACACCCTTTCTAATGCACCCTAGGATGCCATTGGCCTTCTTGGCCACAAGGGCACATTGCTGGCTCATGCTCATCCTCCCATCCACCAGGAACCACCAGGAATCCCTTTCCCCTTCACTACTTTCCAGCAGGTCAACCCCCAGCCTGTACTGGTACATGGAGTTGTTCTTCCCCAGCTGCAAGACTCTACACTTGCCCTTGTTGAATTTCATCAAGTTTCTCCCCGCCCAACTCTCCAGCCTGTCCAGGTCTCACTGAATGGCAACACAGCCTTTGGTGTGTCAGCCACTCCTCCCAGTTTAGTATCATCAGTGAACTTGCTGAGGGTACACTCAGTTTCCTCATCCAGGTCGTTGATGAAAATATTAAACAGCACCGGTCCCAGCCCCAACCCCTGAGGGACTCCACTAGTCACAGACCTCCAGCTAGATTCTGCCCCATTGACCACAACTCTCTGCCTTCTTCTTTTCAACCAGTTCTCGATCCACCTCACTACCTGAACATCAAGTCCACACTTCCTTAGCTTATCTATGAGGATGCTGTGGGAGACAGTATCAAATGCCCTACTGAGAACAAGGAAAAACACATCTACGACTCTCCCATCATCCATCCACCTAGTTACCTCCTCACAGAAGGCTATAAGGTTGGTCAAACATGACTTCCCCTTGGTAAAACCATGTTGGCTGCTCTTAATGACCCCCTCATCCTTGATATGTCTAGAGATGGTGTCAAGAATAAGTTGTTCCATCCCCTTACCAGGGATGGAGGTAAGGCTGAACGGTCTATAATTACCCGGGTCCTCCTTCTTGCCCTTCTTATAGACTGGCATGACATTTGCCATCCTCCAATCCTCTGGCACCTCTCCCGTTTCCCACGACTTACCAAAGATGATGGCGAGTGGCCTAGCAATGACCTCTGCCAGCTCCCTCAGCACCCGTGGAGTTATTCTATCGACCCATTGATTTATAGATGTCCATATTGCTTAACTGATCCCTAACCCAATCCTCATCTACCAAAGCAAACTCCTCCTTTATCCGGATTCCTTCTGGGGCTCTAGGAATCTGGGGCCCCCGGGGAGAGTCTGCAGGAATAAAGACAGAGGCAAACAAGGCATTCAGCACCTCTGCCTTCTTTATATCCTCTGTCTCCAGGGTATCCACCTCATTCAGCTGTGGGCCTATATTGCCTCTTGTGTTAGTTTTATCTGCTATGTATTTGAAGAAGCCCTTTCTATTATCCTTAACCCGACTCGCAAGATTAAGTTCCGAGGAGACCTTAGCTGTCTTAACTGGCTCTCCACATACTCTAACAACTGTCCTATATTTCTCCCAATTGGCCAGCCCCTCCTTCCATAATTCGTAGATTCTTCTTTTCCACCTGAGTTTGCCCAGCAGTTGCTTGTTTAACCATGCTGGTCTCCTGGCTCCCTTACTTGATTTTCTACTTTATTTCCCCCAGGCTACTACTATCTATATCCCTAGCACCCACGTGTATCACTAGAAGTGGGTAATAGTGCATGGGACTCAGTAGAGCAGGCAGCCTCTCTGCAACATCCCTGATCCATGCCCCTGGTAGGCAACACACCTCCCTTGAGACCGGGTCAGGCTGACGGATGGGTGTCTCTGTGCTTTCGAAGTAGTGACTCCCACTACTACAACCCATCTCTTTTTCCTGGCAGCACGAGTAGAGATCTTCCTTATGAGTGCATCAACCGGTTGTTCCTGATGCAAGTGCGTTTCACCATTAGCCCCCTGCAGGACAGCAAAGTGGTTCTGGGTGGGGACAACAGATTTATGAGGAAGCCCCTTGCTTTTGACTGTCCTTTTCCTCCTTTTTTTGTTGTTTTTTGGTTTTGGGTTTTTTTTCGTTACTAATTGCCATCTTCCCTGGTTACCGGTCTCCTTTCTCCCTCCTTCCAGAGAGGAAACTTGAGGCCCCTGCACAGTTTGGGCCTGGAGCAAGCATTCCTGCTTCCTCTCAGCTTCCCTGACACCTTGCAGCCTTTTGACACCCTCCCACAGCTCAGCCCCTGCTGCAGCAGGACCTCCACCAGTGAGCACCAAGTGCAGCCCTGCCCACGGTGCACCCTCCCCTCACCAGAGCAGTGTAGGCACTCTCTGCACCCCGAGCTCTGCACTACAGCCTCGCCTCTCATTGGCTCTGTCTGGGTGCCTACACTGGGCACTGCTGGGGCAGCCAGAGCAGAGCTCTCAGACCGGGCCCTGGTCATATGCCGAGTGCTCAAAATCCCACTCGCCTGCCTGTGCAAATTGCAGCACAAACTGCCTCAACCCACTCTGTTCGCTGTGCTTCTGGTCGCTCACGTTCCCTGGACAGGTTTTTAAGCACTTAGGTGTGGACAGGCTTTCTGACAATGGACATTTTGTCATTTTGTGAGCAATCCAGAGACCTTGGTGTAAGGCAGCCTGCCTGAGAACAGAAACGGAGTCGAGATAAACTGAAGGCCATGGATTAGGGAGTAAAAGAAACACCAGTTGTAAGAACTCAGAGGTAGTCGGTGGAGAGGGGGAGCTGAGAAGTTCTGAGGCTCGAGTTCCCAGGACAGTGTTATCCAATCCTAGCACTGTTAAGGGTTAAGATGCCCAATCAACAATAGCCAAATCCATGTAGCTGTGCTAAGAATCTCTATATAAGGTTGACACTTTGTCTAATAAATTGGCATTTGCTTGATCACATTGATCATCTCAGCGTTGTCCGTGACTCCTGTGCCAACACTCAGGGCTGGTGCCGCCCCTCCTGGCTCTGTCCCTGGTGAGTCAGCTCCTCGCGTGAGCTGAGCTGCCAGCTCCTGGGCAAGTCCTGTTGAGGACTTGAGGCCTCCTCAGTGGCTCTTGCTGCTCTGAGGTGAGGCTCCTGAATGCTGACCTCCCCCCCCGGCTCCGCTCTGGTGTTGCAGGTGTCCTCTCTCAAGCTGCCCACCCCAGCAGTTGAGAACTTCATGAGGTTTGCACACCCACCTCTTAAGCCTCCCAATTTCTCTCTGAGTGGAGTCCCTTCCCTCCAACACGTCAACTACACACACAGCTTGGTGTTGTCAACAAACTTGCTGAGGGTCCACTCAATCCCACTGTCCATGTCACTGAAAAATATGTTAAATAGCACCAGTCCCAGTACCAATCCTTGAGGAATGACACTCTTCACTAGCCTCTATTTGGACATCAAGCCATTGACCACAAGTTGTGACCATCCAGGAAATTCCTTAACTACCAAGGGGTTCATCCACCAAATTCATGCCTGTCCAATCTAAAAACAACGATGCTATGCTGTCAAATGACTTGCACAAGTCCACTTTAAAGCCTTTTTCACCAGCTTTATAAGCCTGTGACTGAAGATACTCTTCCCTCTCTCCGATAGCTGTACCCTACCAGCCCCAAGCAGATCAGGTTACTCAAACTTCGTCCCTAGGCTGCCCACTATTTATGGAGTCAGATGAGTGACTCATAGTCATATTTGCATATTGACTACAGCAGTTAGGTTAGGTTGGCTTTTTTCCAAACTTGGCTTGAATCAGACCTTCACCAGCACTATGGTTACAGGGAGTACATTCTGCTCAAGTTAGCCTTTTGCTACTATATTATGTATCTCTCCCAAATCCAATTAGAGTTGGATACAATCGTCACTGGTGTTTTTCACTTGTTGGTCAGGTTACAGATGAAACACATCACCACAACTGTTCAGTACACTCAAAAGCTTTCAGAAAAACTTCTGTCAAAGTTGGATCATCGTATTTTTTTTAAATACTTGAAGCAATGTACATTACAATTGAGTGCTGTAACAGCAGCTCTGGTTTTAGGGATCTCCACATCCAGAGTGATGGAATATTGAAATAGTTCTCATTATGTATCAAATTAAGAGAAAAACAATGAAAAGTAAAATTCAAATACAAAGAAGAAATGCTACACATATTTTGAAAGCAGATGAAAGAAAAACAATGAAGTAAAACAAATAAAAATTTTACATTTTGCATTAGGTACAAGAGTTCTTTATTACCTAGCTTATAATCTGTTTTAACATTCTGCTAGTCATGAGCCTATCATTTTACAAGCCTTACAAGCCTAACATCCTCAGGTTGTTTTTATAGAATATGATTTCCTTTAGCCTATGTGTGTTTGGTTTTATGCACCATCCTCTCTGTTGTGAAGTATGTTGGTATGATTTGTTATATTCTTGTAAAACATGAAAAATAAAGAATTTCCATGACGTTATACCCATGTATCTCCTAATATACTGTTATTTTCATACAGTGAAATACCAAATAACACCAGAATAAAGATATATTCACGTCTAGGCTTTGGTTATAAAATATCACTTATATTTTGCAAGCCATATAATGAAGGGTTTTAAAGAAAATTGTTATATCAGGAACCCCAATAGTGTAAGAGCAAGGTAGTAGCAAGCACAGGTACAGTAAAATATCATGTGCCCCAAGAAAATAAAAATAAATAAACAGAAGAAACCACAAATAAAAATCACTGTTCAGTAAACAATTAAACAAATTCCACCTTAATATACAGTTTTTACCCATCAACCAGTTTTAATATACAACCTGAAAGTGTTTAGATTTTTTTCATAACTGATTGCTGTTGTATATTGACACAGTATATTACAGTACAAGACCAATGAATGCAACTAGTCTCAAAGACATTTTATTTTAGAATGGGATATTACCCAGCCACTTAAACAAAACAGTAACATTATTAATCCAGCTAGACATTAAATATTTTTACCTTCCTGGCATAACTACACTGAAGTTCAGCCTTAAGTTTCTTCTCAGAATAAAAACAACAGTTCAGTAAATCTTGCAAGCTGATGATCACACACCAATGTCTACAACTCACTTTTGGGTCCTTTTTGAAAACTGATATATACCACTTAGAAAGAAAAAATACCAAAATCCAGTCTTAACTATATTTAGTTAAAATGAGAAATTTAGTTAAATTTAGTTAAAATTTAGAAAAATGAGACTGCTGATTATCATTCTTGCTGCACTTTTCTGCTACATATTCTGGTATGGAAATCAATCTCTGAGTAAGAAAACAATATTTGGTAGCAATTGCAACAAGAATGTCAGCATTTCTGAGTCAATGGAACACAAATCAAAGAAAAAGCAAAACCAATTTCTAGGTGCATAAATACTGCAGCATGTTAATTACAATTCAAATTATTTTTAGTCTGTCTAAATTAAGCCTACAAAAATGAACAGGATAACTTTGTTTCTTAATCTCAGCAATAAAACTGAACCAGAAAAAATCACAAGAAGCATTTGTGCAAATACAGTAGACATTCTGATTTCTATGCTTTAAAAAATAAACTCAGGCTCATCTCTGGATAACAGAAACACATACTAATTCTAAATTTAAATACATTCTAAACTTAATCATCAGTAGAAAAAAAAATCAGTTATTTCTACACATCAGTTTTCACACATCCATTGTAGTTAGTATAGCTTGAAACTTCAGCTCACTCTCAAAAACAGATGAACTCTGGATGCTGGGGAGAAACCTCCTGTCCACCATCAGTTTGGAGAATGCCTACAGAGGAACTTTTCATTATCTAACTACACAAAAAAATTCCCCTTTTTTCTTTTTTAATTTTTTTTTCCTGACATTATATTTGAACTATGAAAAACATAAAATCCAGGCTGATTCAAAACAAAAACAAGCTCAGCCAATTTATCACCCATGCTACTGAAAATCTGAATCATAAAACACTGAATAATTAAGGATTTTTGTAGCCTCAGAAGATATATCTAGTCTATTGGTGACCAAATGACCAACCAACCAACCTCTTGGAAATAAATAAACAAGAATATTTTTTTCAAATAAATAATTATGTTTAAGAAACATCCTAGGGAATCCCCTTTCTTCATCATTCTTTTACCTGTTCTGTGTGTATATATATATAATGTTATGTACATATATTAATTCACATTGATATTTCCTTCTTGCTGTTTTCTCTTCACTTTTTGAATGAATGAATGAATCAATCAATGAATGAATTAAATTAAAAAATGCTGCAGCGTTACTGTGTGAGTCACATAATTTTTTTTTAAAAAAATGCCCACAGAGGATTCTGCAGCCTAATGACTGCTCCATCTGAATACTCCTGGCAGCATCATATAACAAGACCCAGCTGTTCTCAAACTTTCTATGTCTCATAGGTGGCTACTTACCTACAAACATTTTTCCAGTTCAAAAAGTAATGGTGTCAGTTGTCAGTGTTTGACAAACAGACATAGAGAAATAACAGTTAGTATATAATTTTATACATGCAATTAGTTTTGTGGGGCTTAATTTTGTAGGAGTATATAACCCTGCATACAGTTTTATGGTATGAATAGTTGAGAGTAAATGGTAGAACTCTGTCTAAATATCTCTTGTCTTGGCACATTTTGCAGTAAACAGAAATAAGGTGCATGTATAATTTTCAGATTTTTTTTCCTGTTTTCCCTAAGCCATTTCCATTTAACTGATCAATTTAAAATAAGAACCATAGTCACCTATAGACTACATATGGATGAGAAGAGAGCTTCCTATCACAGAAGTAAAAAGTTTATAAATATATTGCCTGTTGTGAACTGTAAACTGTATCTTTGGAAAAGTGTCAAAGTAACTTATGGAGTATAGTACTCACATTCAGTCTGAAATAATGACTTTAAGTACAGAATGGCAAATACTGCAATTTTAGGAGCCAAGTAAAACTTTAGTCCATAATTAGTTAAAATTTTCAAACACTAAGCTAATCACTTCCTTCAGTATATTGGATGCTTAACACGTTATAAGGTTGATTTGTAAAGCAACAAGACTAAACTGATTCAAAGATTTTTAAGAATTAAAACTTTTAAAAGAAAAAAAAAAAAACCTATTCAATAATTTTTAAATATCATTTAAAGTAATGTGGTCTGGAATTTATTATGCTTGAAATAGACATATTCCATATCTACCTATGTGTCTTCCCCCCCTCTTTCAATCTATCTTTAAAAATACAGTTCTGAATGAGTCTGAATATCTTTTATTACTAACGTGTATTGCACGGCTCAGTGTAAGTAAACTTACATTTCATTTTAATAGTGACACCTTCAATATATATATATATAACAAAACAAAAGTAGAACATATCTTCAATGGAAGTCAGAATTCTTTTCAAACACAACTCACTTAAGTTTATAATTTTCTGTTTATTATTATGTAGATAATGTAGTGATGATATCTATAAGTGAATTTGCATCTTTATGACTGACTTTGAAAATAGGAGCACAAACAGTTCTATATAGTTCAGAACATATAACTGTAGAAGCGGTGTCCTTAGAGCAAATTTTACTTTGCAGATTCTGTCACATGCCTAACTTTGAAAATTAAAAAAAAAAAAAATGTTCAAATAGCCATCTTCATGGAATAATCCAGTCATCACACATCATTGTTCCTGTTAAAAATATTTAAGCACCAAGTGCAGGAAGGTGAATACAGTTGTTACTTATTTTTTTGTTTTTCTGTTAATATTTTTAAATTTTTTAAAATGAAATATTTGCCTTTTTAATATCTCCTCTTTATACTCTGATAAGACTTCTCAACATTTTATTTGAAAGTACAGCAGACAGGGTACAAGTGGGAGTAAAATTCTCAAGAAATACAAACAGCTATGTAAAACATTCAAAGACTCATGATCAATTAATAGAGGAAATTACTAAACTATAATACACACATATATAAAAATGCCATATTTGAATATGCTATATCTTTGCGGATTCATAGTAAGCCAGAGGATTTTTTTTTTAATTTAATTATTATTTTATTTATTTATTTTATTTATCTTGTTTATTTTGTTTAACAGGATAAAGAAGGTGAAATTGATTCATTGTATTTAGGAAAGAGAAAAAATAGCCATATCAAATAGGCTGAACAAAGGATTGATGTGTGGTCACAAAAGTGGAGGCATATGTGAGTGAGAGTTTTAAACTAAACTATCTGTGTTTCTAGGATTCAGCTTCCTCAATCGCAGTGGTTGACTGCAGGCAAAACTCAAAATGATTTCTGCTAGACAGAATTAAAAAAAGAAAAAAGGAAGAAAAAGCAAAACCTCTAAAGTGTACGGAAGCAGTACTTTCTATTTGCAGTGTATGATGCTTTTTATTTTATAGATTTATACTTCATATTTTATAGTGTGACTGGCTAGTAGCAAAGAATCATCCTCTCTTACAGGAAGACTAAATCATGGCCTCGATTTAAGGCATCTGTTACCCCTAGAGTAAGATTAATGTAGTTATCTGCTTGCAGATCAGTTTTTTTATATATGTTCCAATCAAAATTTATTCAATGAACCCTTTTAGCTTCTGTGTTTCTTTAGAACAATACAAACTACAGGAAGTTAAATTGAGGCTTTCAGGTAAAATAAAATCTTGGTCTGTGGGTTATTTGAAGTTTTTGGGTTTATTTTATTTGGAGGGGGATGGAGGGAAGGGAATGGAGGCTGCCAATAAAACCTTTTTTAAAACAGTTTTTAACCACATTCTTTCTCCATGGCTTGCACATTCAGATCTCTTTAGCAAATACTATGAATATGATAGCTTTGCAAATTTCTTGGAAATAAAATTTGAATCAGTGTGACAGTAGATATCTGATATGCACAGATCTCAGAGTGAAAGGTAATCATGAAAGAGAGAGAATGAGGTTGTAGGACAGGTAGCTAGGTAAGCCAAGTGGGAAGAGGTGTAGTAGCTTGTTTAATTTTGTTTTCTCTTCACAAAAGCTGGTTTTATTTCTAGTATGACAAAAACTAAATATCTATGAAGCACAGATTTCCCTCATAACAGTGAGAAATCCCTTCAGTAATTAAAGAAGCTCTACTATGCATTGAAAAAGTATGCATCTTTCTATGGCATATCTCTTTCATTTCCAAAATAAAGAGGGCCAGAGACTCTCTGGTATGTGCTGGATAATTCTCTTTCAGTAGTAATTTATTAGCAGTCATTATGTTCAATTATCATGGTCACAGAAAGTTAAACAAAACAAAACAGTTCAAATCTGACTATGAAGTCTGAATATAACCTCTTTTTATCTATCCAAAGGTTTCACAGGCATAGTCCTGGCTCAGTTCAGTGAAATTTCCTGCCAGTTTCTGAATCTCACATAGCCTGCCAAGTCTCTTCTAACACACATCTGCTGCTGTACTGATTCCCTCAGTGACCTGCTGGGCTATCAGATGCTGGCTCAAGTTACTGTTCCTGCCAACACAGGACATGCTGAGAATCTGTCTGGCTGCTGGGTTAGCCTTGACTGTGGTACTCTACCACTGCAGCTTCTTTCTGGCCTCCATTCGGTGGCCTGAATTTCCTGCTGCATCACTTCTTTTGTCTCAAAAAGACCCACAAAACTTCTGAACATATCTGTGCAAGGAGTCAATTTGAAGAGTGATGTACTTTTGTTGCATTAATTCATACATACCTTTCTATAAGTCTCTTCTGCCTTTGATTCTTTATATTGACTATGGACTTCCTTATCTTCTGATCTGAATAGAAGTAACAGCATGTTTAGATTTTCATTAGAATTTACCACTGCTAGGCTAATGTAGCTGAAAATGAATTGGCTGAACGCTATTCTAGCATGTGCATTAATCACAAAATTACTGCTTGTAATAAGTTCCTTGTTACAATTTTGTGTTGAAGAATCCCCAAACTACTATTTCCTTTTACACTTATTAAAAGCTTCCAGAGCCAGCTCTCTCTTCTGAGCAGTTAAAATGTTGAACTGACAAAGCTACATCTTGGTGCATATTGCAGGAATGTACTTTCCCACCAATTTCTATATTCAGTAGAAAAAAATTACATTTTCTTGGGTACTATGAAACACCAAATCCTTTGTTTTTTAATGAGACAGATGTTCAGTTTATGGTTGTCCAAGTTACATATGACAACATGAGCAGGCAAAATAAAAAATCTTCTAAAAAAATATCTGTAGGATAAACATTTGTAAACAATATTTGCAATAGTATATTTACTAGGGAAATGAAATCTAAAGAAAACATAGAAATTTTTCTATACATATATATGTATAATATCACTCTCTAATTCTGTGTGTGTATAGAATCATTGAATAGTTTGTGTTGGAAGGGGCCTTAAAGATCATATAGCTCAAACACTCTTGCCATGGGCAGGGACACCTTCCACTAGACCAGGTTGCTCAAAGCCCCATCCAACCTGGCCTTCAACACTGCCAGGGACTGAGCATCCACAGCTTCTCTTGGCAACCCGTTTCAGTGCCTCACCACATGGGTCATGTTGAGCTTCTCATCAACTAGCACAGCCAATTCCTTCTCCACAGATCTGCTCTCAATCCAGTTTCCATCCAGCCTGTAGCTGCTGCTTGGGATTGCCCCGAGCCAGGTGTACAACCTTGCACTTGGCCTTGTTGAAGCCTATATTGGCCCACCTCTTGAGCCTATCAAGTTCCCTCTAAATGGCACCTCTTCTCTCAAGCTTGTCAACTGCACCACACAGCTTGGTGTAATCGGCAAGCTTGCTTGAGGGGATACTCAATCCTGCTGTTGGTATTACCAACAAAGAGAGTGCTGGTCTCAGTACTGACCCCTGAGGAATGACATTCATCACTGGTCTTCAATTGGATGTTGAGCCATGGACCACAACTCTCTGTGTGCAGATATCCAGCCAATTCTTTTTCCACCAAGTGGTCCATCTGTCAAATCCATGCCTCTTCAATTTAGAAACAAGGAAGTCATACAAGAGAGTGTCAAATGCTTTGCATAAGTCTGGGTAGATGACATCAGTTGCTCTTCCCTTATTCACCAACACTGTCAGCCTGTTGTAGAAGGACACCAAATTTTGTCAGGCATGATCTGTCCTTTGTGAAGCCATATTGGCTGTCACCAATAATCTCCTTATTTTCCATGTCCCTTAGTATAATTTCCAGGAGGATATGCTACATGATCTTGCTGGGCACCAAGGTGAGACTGACTGACCTGTTGCTCCCTGTGTCTTCCTTTTTTGTCATGGTTTTGTCTTTCCGTTTCTGTCATGATTTAAGCCCAGTCAGTAACTCAGAACCATGCAGCTGCTCACTCACTCCCCTCTCTTCTTCCCCCCCTGGGTCCTAGAGGGATGGGGAGGAGAATCAAAAGAATGTAAATCAATCTCGAGTTGAGATAAGAGCAGTCCAATAACTAAGGTATAACACAAAACTACTACTACTACCACCAATAATAATAATGAGAAGGGAAACAACGAGAGAGAATGCAATTGTTCACCACCCGATACCCAGCCCTTCCCGAGCAGTGATCTGGGACTTCCAGGTAACTCCCCTTGGTTTGTATAGTGGGCATGAAGTGCTCTGGTATGGAATACCCCTTTGGCTAGTTTGGGTCAGGTGTCCTGCATCTGTTTCCTCCCAGCTTCCCATGCCCCTCCTCACTGGCAGAGCACAAGACCGTGAAAGTCCCTGATCAGAGTAAACATTACTTAGCAACAACTAAAAACATCAGTGCGTTATCAGCACTGTTCCCAGAATAAAGTTGAAAACACAGCACTGCACCAGCTACTAAGAAAGAGAAAAATGACTGCTACTGCTGAACCCAGGACCCCTTTTCCAGTCAGTGGGAACTTGACCAAACTGTCAGAACTCATCAAATATGACAGGTAGCAACTTAGCAACTTCATCCACTTCAGGACTCGCAGATGCATCTCACAAGGTCCCATTGACTTGCGCACTTTCATCTTCTACAGTGTTACCATAAAAGTGAGTCAGAGAAATGCTCTGAGACTCAATTTAGAGTTTTAGAAAGTAAGCATTCTTTATTACAGTGCTGGGTGCAAATGCAAATTGTTTTGCAAAGGTAAGTGCAGCTGATACTTGCTGACAGTGGCTATATATTTAGCTTACTCATGCATATTAATAGCTTTCCCTGGAACTAATTATAATATTTGTATCCTAATTACATATGCACTTTCTTGCTGAGTGGGGGGATCATTGGTGTTCACTGATAGTCTTCCTCTGTGTGTTTACTGAATGACCGCAGTGCTTGCTCACACTTGCAAGGTCCTAATGATGAGTTAGCAGTTTGTATGTCCTTGCTTCTTTTCTGTTCCAGTCTCGCTCTACACTGGGTGCCACTCTGCTATCTTGAAAGCTACCATCCTTGGTCTTATTTATTGACCCCTTAGTCGTTATCAGTCTCACGATGTTCCTTTCCCCATCAGCCAAATATATATATTAGAAAGTTAGAACAGTTTGGCTTATTCTACTATGTTAAAGTCATACACACTACTGTTAGTTTAAGATTTAAAGTTATCACTGTGAGTGGGTTTTCATTATTCAAGTCCCTAACTTTACCTCCTGCATCTTGGGTAACGTGGATGGAGCACTTGCCTGTGTAGACCAAGATAAAAAAGTACCTTAGCCTTCTCAATATCCCACGCAACCAAGTTACCCATTTCCTTGCAGAGAGAACCAACATTTTCCCTGGCGTTTCCTTATTACCAACATACCTATAGAAGCTACTCTTGTTGCCCTTGATGCCTCTGGCCAGATTTTATTCTGTCACAGCTTTAGCTTTCCTAACCTGACCTTTTGTGGCTCAGATGATTTCTCTGTATTCTGCATCCTTGTTTCCACCTTCTTGTGTCTGAGTTTGTTCAGATCTATGTTCATCCATGCAGGCCTCCTGGTGGTTTTGCCTG
Source organism: Agapornis roseicollis (assembly GCA_002631895.1). Classification (NCBI taxonomy): domain Eukaryota; kingdom Metazoa; phylum Chordata; class Aves; order Psittaciformes; family Psittacidae; genus Agapornis; species Agapornis roseicollis. Next base: position 77,109 of record NDXB01014411.1, read on the forward strand.
ACTTTCTCTTTGTCAAGATGCATTGCTCCTGAGCTTGAAGGAGGTGATCCTTGAATATTAACCACCTTTCTTGGGCCCCTCTTCCCTCCAGGGCTTTATTACACAGTATTCTAGCAAGCAGAGCCCTGAAGAGGCTGAAGTCCACTCTTCTGAAATCCAGGGCAACGAGTTTGCTGTGTACTTTTTTCACTAATCTGCGGGTCTTGAAATCTGCCCTTTCATGGGCACTGTAGCCAAGGCTTCCCTCGAGCTTCACATTTCCCACCAGCCTCATCTTGTTGAGAACAAGGTCTAGCATAGCACCCCTCCTCATTGGCTCCTGTATCACTTGGAGAATGAAATTATCAACACGTTTGAGAAACCTCTTGTATTGCTTATGTCCTGCTGTGTTGTCCCTCCAGCAGATACCAGGGTGGTTGAAGTCTTCCATGAGCACCAGGGCTTGTGAATTTGAAGCTGCTCCTGTCTGTCTATAGAGGGCCTCATTTGCTCAATCTTCCTTGTTGGTTTGCCTGTAATGGACCCTCTCTATAACATCATCTCACATTGTCCTCCCTTTAATCCTCACCCATAAATTCTCAGCTAGCTCCCCTTCCATCCCCAGGTGGAGCCCTGTGCACTCCAGCTGGTCATTGACATAGAGGGTGACACCCCCTCCTCATCTTCTCTCATCGTCTTTTCTGAAGGAGCCTATACCTTTCCATTCCAACATTCCATCATAGGAGCCATCCCACCACATCCCTGTGATACCAGTAAGATCAAAGCCCTGGAGATATGTGCATGTTTCTACCTCCTCTTGTTTATTGCTTATGTTACGTGCATTGGCATACAGGCACTTAAGCTGGGTCCCCAGTGAAGCCAATGTACTGACTGGAGTGGCTGGAATTGCTTTGTGCTGCTCTTCAGGTGCTCTTCTGCTGATCTGCAATCCCTCTTCAGGCTCTGGACATCTCCCGCTTACACTGGCATCAGACTGGTAGGAGTGGGATAGATGGAGGTTCCCCTTCCCAGTAACTAGTTCAAAGCTCTCTTAAAGTCCTAGAAATATATACACATATTTATTTATCTTAAGTAGTTCCCTCAGAGGCTCCCCATGGTTTTATTCTCTAGATGTTCAGGGTAAACATCTGCAGCATATGTTACCTAACAAATTTTTTTGTCCAAGAAATTAAAGAATTTAACTTTTAATTATAAAAGGCTGCATAGTCACACTTCTTAGGATAAATCTGATTGATTTGAAATAATACACACATTGCTCTTGCTGTGTGGTTTAGGTAGGTTTGTTACTTCTTGACTTCTAGCAATATACTTTATGTGGTAAAGATGGAAGTGGAATATGCCTTAAAATACTGTTGTACAGGTACACCCCACACTAAACCATGCCACCCAAGACTTAATCTGACCTGGCCTTAAACACTGCCAGGGATGGAGATAATCCAACTGTTGCTTGGCTATTTTAGAGGTTTTTAAAGCAACCAACATTCAGCTAATCCCACATAGACCTTTAGGGAACATAAATCTCTCATCAGTTCAAAGATATAATCTGGCAAACAAGGGCTGGGTTAGAGAGACCCATCACATAACTGGCTTGTGCCTAGACCTGTGCAGGAACTTAACCTCAACACACTACATACTTAAGAAAAGGATAATTTACTGGGTAAAACACAATAAAAAGTAATCCACAATAACTAGTTCCCTGCTTCTAATTCTCAGGGCCACTCTGCTAATGCATTTCATATGAGCAGACTTTAGCATCTCAAAGCTGACTGCAAAGAGGTAGTCTACAACACCAGAAGGAAAAATAATTGTAAAGTTACTTCATACATGACCATCTTAGTAGATTGCTCAGTTTCAAGATCTCCAGAAAGGCTGAATCCCAGGCCTTTATATTGATTATGAAGAGTGCCTGCATTGGGCAGTGTGTTCTTCTCCTTGGCTATTAAGAAACACTGAGCGTGATGGTAGCATTCATGAGGCATCTCCTATAGTTCTCCTGAATGGAAGAGTAACATCTTTTTCTAGTTAGCTTCAGTCAGTTAAAGTAAATCAGTAGACCCTGATGCCATCTTATGATTTTTATTTCATCTGCTTGTTTCAATAAGGATTCTGAAAATGTTACTTTCCTTCCTCACTCATTTCTACACTTAGTTACTCATAATTTTCCTGAAAAAAAAGGATGTTACTGATCTATGGACCCCCAATGTTCTACCCAGTGACGAGTGGTGTCCCTCATGGACCAGTGCTGGAACTGGTCTTGTTCAACATCTTTGTTGGTGACAAGAACAGTGGGATTGAGTGCGCCCTCAGCAAGTTTGCCAATGACATCAAGCTGTGGTTCGGTGGATACGCTGGAGGGAAGGAATGCCATCCAGAGGGACCTTGACAAGCTTGTGAGGTGGGCTGATGCCAACTTTATAAAGTTTAATCATGCCAAGTGCAAGGTCCTACACCTGGGTTGGAGCAATCCTAGGGGCAGCGACAGGTTTGGCAAAAAGGAGATTCAGATCAGCCCTGCCGAGAAGGAGTTGGGGGTGGTGGTCAATGAGAACATGAACATGAGTCGACAGTGTGCACTTGCAGCTTAGAAAGCCAACTGTATCCTGGGCTGCATCAAAAGGAATGTGACCAGCAGGTCAAAGGAGATGATCCTGCCCCTCTGCTCTCGTGAGACCTCACCTGGAGTATTGTGTGCAGTTCTGGTCTCCTCAACATAAAAAGGACATGGAGCTGTTGGAACAAGTGCAGAGGAGGGCCACGAGGATAATCAGGGGACTGGAGCATCTCCCATACAAAGGCAGGCTGGGAAATTTGGGGCTGTTCAGCCTGGAGAAGAGAAGGCTGCGTGGAGACCTAGCAGCCTTCCAGTATCTGAGGGGGTCCTATAGGGATGCTGCGGAGGGGCTCTTCATTAGGGACTGTAGTGACAGGACAAGGGGTAATGGGCTCAAACTTAAACAGGAGAGGTTTAGGTTGGCTATAAGGAAGAAATTCTTTCCTGTGAGGGTGGTGAGATGCTGGAATGGGTTGTCCAGGGAGGCTGTGAGTGCTCCATCCCTGGCAGTGTTCAAGGCCAGATTGGATGAAGCCTTGGGTGACATGGTTTAGTGTAAGGTGTCCCTGCTTATGTCAGGGGGGTTGGAACTAGATGATCTTAAGCTCCTTTCCAACCCTAACTATTCTATGATTCTATGTTCTTGTTTGCCATATGACAATAGGGGTAATGTAGTGATACACAAAAAACAAAGATGCTTTGACCCTGAGTTTTGAAGATGAAGGAATACAAAACTGTAGCACCTAAAGAATACTCCAGGAAATTCTGAGTTTGTAACATATAGGAAGATACAAGTTACAAAATATATTCTAATCCATGTTAATCTGAGTTCATACTGGCAAAAAGTAAGCTGACTTAATTCTGAATATTATGTTGACTTTTATGTATTATTTCAATGTAATCTTTATAAGTCAGTATGTCTCTGGTAATAATGCCTGATAAGAAATCTCTGATGAAAACTGAGTAAAGAGCTGATGATATCTCTGACTGAAAATTAACCAACCATTTGTATCTGATACAAATGACATGACCAAAGATGCCATTCCTCTATTAACACAGACATTCCTATGAACAGAACAGACATACAACTTTCACCTGGTTAAGCTAAAATGAAATGAACCCATCATTTTCTATGTAACAAAGTAACATTGCAAAAATCTTCTTGCTGATTTTCTTCACAGAGAACTCTACATCAGTGTTCAGGCAGTAGGTGTTTTCTCAGCATGCCTCTGGGAAAATCTATTCATTGCTTTGTGTCTCTTTTTTTTCCATAAAATCTGGGGAAATTCATTGGCCTGTTTTAGTGTGGTTTAAGATACAGTAAAAGTGCTAGATATGAGCCAGGTATTCTTACACTGTATGGCTTGCCCAGTTCATTCTCTCAGGTGCTAAATAATTCTGGTTCCAGAACATATACAGAAGTTTTTCCTTTTTTAAGAAAAATTAATTTTCCAGCTGTCCTGATTTTGGCCAGGATAGAGTTAATTTTCTTCCTAGGAGCTAATACAGTGGTTTGTTTTGGAATTAGTCTGAGAATAAGTTAATGGCACACCTGTGTTTTAGTTGTGGCTAAATAGTGCTTACTCTAATCAGAGGCTTTTTGATTTCTTACTCTCTGCCAATGAGGAGGGGCACAAGAACCTGGGAGGGAGCACAGCCAGGACAGTTGGCCTGAACTAGCTGAAGGGATGTTCCATACCATAGGCTGTCATGGTCAGTATATAAACTGGGGGGGGGGGGGGGGGTGTTGCCGGAGGG
>NDXB01014411.1:91798-107468 GCA_002631895.1 Agapornis roseicollis
TTTTTTTTTTTTTTTAATATCTCTATACCTGCAAAAGTAGAAATAAAGCAGAAAAGCCACTAGACGTCAGATCATTATCCTTTTACACACAGTGTCTCTGTTTACCATATTGCTTTTAATAAAATACCATGGCATTTGATTGTATTTTCAGTATCACCTTCTACTGCATAGCAAAGTACAAAGTGTGCCTGCTGCTTTTGTTAAACAGGCTAAATGGAGATTACTAAAAATATGTGTTTCAAAAGTTAATATCTATTCCAGACATTATATTGAGTAATTGCAACCTAAATTAGCCTTGATTATCATTCAGCTTATAAATTAAAAATGAGGCCTGTCAAAAAAATATTTGTAAAATTTAAGGTAACACTTTAAAATACTTTATTGAGCTCTATATCACCCAGTGGGAAGTAACTAATTAGATATCTACAGTGTAAACCTGCAGTGTGTGAATGTGTCTTTGTGTGTGTGTAGACAGAGTTTATATCACTGGCAAATACTGTATATGTATTTACCTAGCTAGCAAAACGCATATGTAAATATCTGACTTCTAAGACAAAATCTTTCAGTCTGGGAGTCTAAGGAGTAGAATATTATTCACTCAGTACCCACAATTGTTAGGTATATTTACAGCTTGAGTATAGGATTAACCACTACAGCATTTATGATTAATGGCAGACATTACATGACTATGATGAAACAAGAACTGTTTTTCATACAGGCTTAACCAACGGCTAAAGTTTGCTTCTACTTTAACACTTTTACTACCATCAGATAAGAAGTATATATTAATCAGAAGCCAACACAACTGAATTCTAGAATTTTTAAAATGTGAATACCAAGAATGTGTGTATTTCAGCTCCAAATCATAAACACATAAATTTAGTTCTCAAGTGCAGGTGCCTATATGAGAAAAAGGCAGATACTCTCCTACTGTAATCAGTTAATGTCAACCAAAGCATTTAATTGCACAGTTAGCCACTCTTCAGAGTGTGGCTAAAAAGAATGCAATACCTGTCATTATTTCTTCTCCTTTTCTATCCTTTTCACCATGTGCCATATTTGCTAATTCATTGTTTCTGCGATTCCTTACCACTACTTTTTTGCCATGAAAAAATTATAGGATGTAGTCTAACAAGGTGTCAAGATTAGTAGAGAATGTGAACATAAAATATTTGAATAAGCAATCTGTGACACTGTCGTGGTTTAAAACCCAGTCAGCCATGCAGTCTTGCTCGCTCACTCCTCCCCCACCCCTTCTTCCTGCTCCCAGAGAGATGGGGAGTAGTACTGAAAGAATGTAATTCCCACAGGTTGAGATAAGAACAGTTTAGTAACTAAGGTATAACACAAACCACCACTGCTACCACTAATAATAATAATAACGGAAATAACAAGGAAAAAGAATATAATACCACCTGCTGATTGATAATACCCAGCCTTACGGAGCACTGACCAATACCTAGTTTAACCCTGCAGAGAACTAGCCCTTCTGGGTAACTCTCAGTTACATCCTGGGCATGACATGCTGTGGTATGTAATACTTCTTTGGCTAGCTTGGGTCAGGTGTCCTGTCTCTGCTTCCTCCCAGCTTTCCCTCCTCCCTGGCACAGCATGAGACTCAGAAAGTCCTTGGTCAGACTAAACATTTGAGCAGTAACTAAAACCATCAGTGTTATAAGTGCTGTTCCCAGGCTGAAAGTCAAAACTACAGCGCTGTACGAGCTACTAAGAAGGAGAAAAATGACTGCTACTGCTGAATCCAGGACAGATGCATCCTGACATAATTTTTTCCAGGATAAATCAATTGACTTTTCACTAACAAATTTCTCTTTTTTTTTTTTTTCTAGAATTCTAAGATTTTGCACTGAAGATTAAAAATTTACCTGATCCTCAGTGACCATGCCAGACTCTGCTGGTCATTATGGTGTCTCAGTTTCTATATCTTTATACATTTCTTCATATTAGTTTTTGTTTTGTCTTCTGTTCCTTAACAGAAAGCAAGCTGAGTACATTGTCATCTTGACTGAGGTCTGTCTTGTGACTATACTACAATTCAATTAAAGAGTGGATTTTTAAGCCACACCAATGTGCAATTGTATAAATGCAAACACATGGAAATACTATCTCAGGAGCAATTTCAGCTATTAGTCCAAGTGAGGATTAAACACAGGGTATTTGTGTGTGCAGTACTACAAGCTTAATTGAACAGACAATTGCCAATGAACCTTTAAAACTAGCTTTATTGCACATACAAAATAATTGCTATACAATTTGGTTTTGTCCTGCATTATGCTTCACAGTTTTATTTTTAAATAATTGTTCACTTCTTATGACATTGCTTTATTCTGAGAAAAATATTCTTTTAGGTTTTATTTGTTTCTGTATATTTGGCTTTATGTTTTCTTTTGTTGTAGTTTTACTATGACAGCAATTTTCTTCCTATTTAAGGAAGAAAAAATACTGGGGAAGAGTTTCCTAAATATATCTTATGTGCATTTATTTTCATCAGTAATATTCTCACAGTCTTTCAAAATCAGTATATTTAGAAAAGTTTTCAGAATTGATCTATAGATAAATACAGACAAAAAAAATCTGTATTTTTTGATGGAATATATATTTTTCTTCTACTCTATGAAAAGCCATTGGAAGAAAATAAACTAGAAAAAAATGAATGTCAGATTATTTGGAAAAATATATAGACATCATCACTGGAGCAGTGTGGACTCTTCTTAACAATAACTAGCTTTAGTTCAAAAGCACTGAGTGAGCTGGTAAAAGCAGTTTCAACAAGTGTCTTTTTGTGCCATGTCCTGAGACAAACAATCAGAGAGTCTTTGCAGGTAGTAACCTGTACCAGACTTTCTAATTTTCTCTGTCCAATGCCTAATCACAATATGTGAGCATTTACAGAGCTGGTAGACTAGACTTGACTCTCCAGAGTTGGTATTAAACAGAAAATCCCCATTGGCGAAGTTTACCTTTTACCAATACCAGTGAGTGCTTCAAATTACTTTAGTTTAATAGTTTAATTTAATTTTAATGGAGATACCTTGTATAGATACAGGTGTAGCTCACTCAATCTGCATTAAAGCAATGCAGGGGAAAACAATGATTGAGGGTTCTTCACACCTTTTTATTTCCCCCATGGCTCTTATGACATGCAGGCCGATGTCATATGATACAGATTAAGCCTTCCCAGTTAGATTGGGAGTGTGTGTATTCCAGGCTGTGCAATCTTAAAAAGATGCATTTTGGCTCTGCTTCTTGAGTTCTTGTTTAAACATGAACAAATTAATCAACTACCTCTTTAGGTACAAAATGTTCCATTCAAAATTGCCATTGACAAATGTGTTTCAGGAAGCATGACAGTAGTTTGGGTTGTTTTTCATTTCTTGTTATTTGCAGCAAAGGAAGACAGGCTGAATAAATTTGGGACAGAATAGATGGGAGAAATGAGATGGAGCTAATTTAGAAGCTCTAGAAAACTGTTTCTTTTTTTTCCTCATGCCACTTAAGACAGGAAAGCAAATGCATACTCATAATAATTCTGCTGGCATCAGTGGAGTTATTCTGTGGAATAATTTGACCTTCAAAATCCAGTTTTCCATTTCCTTACGCCTTTTTGCACTCTCAGATACATGTTATGAATAAACACAGTCATTCTTGTATTTTGGTGGCTTATATATACTTCCCTTTTAGGCTGAATTAAGTTATTTAATGGTGAGGTCATTAAAATGTGAGGTGACTGGATCACCTTAAATCATCCCCCCTCAATGTTACATTGCAATTAATACTGTTTAAAACATTGTAACCCTGTGATATTGGTTAAATATTGGCAAGGCATGGTATGATGTTTACTAACTGTACTTTAAAGGCTTCTATTGTCATGTGATTGGTTGATTTTTTGTTAAAAATACAGGTCTGAAATATGCATACAGGTGTTTTGATTTATCTTTGGTGTAAATGTAACATTTTATTTTGTTTACTGTTTACCACACATCAAGGTGGATAAGCCTCTGGAGCCCATGTAGGGTACTGTTGTCTTTTCAGATTCTAGACATCTGTTCTTCAATTTTATCCCAACATTACATTGGTAATGTCCCCAGAGGAACCTAGCTAGCTTTTCAGCTCAACAGCCATTAGGATCTCCATTTAAATGCCCACACAACCAGGGTCAAGAGTTACTCAAAGTTCCCCGGTAGACCTGGGGAGAAAATACAAAACTAAAAGAGAAAAAAAACAAAACAAAACAAAACAAAACTACAAGTGATCCACAATAAAATTGCTCACCACCCATTGACCAATACCCAGCCTGACCTGAGCAATGATTGGTCTCTTCCAGGTAACTCCCCTCAGTTCATATGCTGAGCATGAAATGCTGTGGTATGGAATAGCCCTTTGACTAATTTGGGTCAGGTTTTCTGTCTTTGTTCCCGTGCAGCCTCTTGTGCCTCTCTTCACTTAGCAGAGCATGCGACTGAAAAGTCCTTTATCAGGGTAAGTGCTACTTTGCAACAACTAAACCATGGGTCTATTATCAGCATTGTTCTCTGACTAAAGGCAAAACACATCACTGTACCACCTACAAGGAAGGAGAAAAAAAATATCTGTTACAGCTGGACCCAGGACAGTGAGCAAGAAGGAAAGATTTTGTGAAATATTGTTGTTCTTTGAAAGTGTCAGAAATACCAGCTTTTATACCTTGAAAGTATATATATGTATATAACATGAGGTATTCTTCTACATTTAAGTACTTCTGAATTCAATACTACAGTACAATAAAATCTCTTTCTAATTATCCCAGTTAACTTGTGTGATAATTGCATTTTGGAATATATATAGCACACACATTGTTATTATGAGACAACAGTCAAAACCTCTCAATAAGTCTGTTAAACACTTAGGCTTGTATCAAGTATTCAGGGGTTCATAAATTATCCAGATGTCTGTGTGTATTTCAATCATGATTGCAATCACACGAGCTGTGTTTGGATGTTGGGGCATTAGCAGCTCAGAGTTCATGTCCATTACAGACTGCAAAAATGCAGTAATTTGTAATGGCCTAGCAGGGTTTGCTGTACAGCTATTTCCTTTAAGATAATTTTCTAGAGGCAAATTGACCTGGTTTTTTTGTTTGGTTGGTTTTTTGTTTGTTTGTTTGTTTGTTTGTTTTTCCTTTTTAGTTACAGCAGAGTTTTTAAAGCATTAAATAGAAAAAGAAAAAACATTTATTTTTACTGCACATGCATTGTTGTTTAATAGATTTTCCTTCTTAAGAGGCTATAAAATGCTAGGCTACTGGAGATAAGTACAACTATTTCAATAGCAAAGCAGGTTCACATTATTCTGTGTGGCTTCATTTACATCTGTATAGGTTCAAAATATTGAGATGCACTAATATTTGTACATATGTGCCTTTTCTACTTCAGTACCAATTTAAACAGCACTCCTTTGTTCAGCGTAACAACACTTTTTTATGGGTTTTTATGGGTTCAAGGAGGAGTTAACTGACATAATTAAAATAGCATTACAAGACAAATTTTAGCTGTTAAAATGAATAATAACTATTAAAGACTACTACTGAAAGATCCAAGAGGTCAAATAATTTTAAAATAAAATAAAAAAGTATATATAAAAAAGTTACAAATCAGAAGCCAAAGGAGAAAGAACATGTAAAGGAAACAGTTAATAGAAAACACCTTCTGGCCTTTTGGGAAGTTTAAAAGGAAATGGAGGAAGATAGAGGCATTTATTGTTTCTGCTTCTGATAACAGCAGAAAAGGGAAAGTGGGACTGTCAGTACAGTGTTTTCAGTAAATAAATTAATAAATACACCCATGCTGGCAGCAGTCAGGCTAAGTTTGATATGTTAAGTCATTTTAGAGGAGCCTGCCACTGAGATTTCCAAACTGCTTTTCTGCCTTACAGGGCTGAGATAATATTTGTTAACACATTTAAACTTTGTCAGGCTTTTCCAAACCAAAAGAAGCTTGTGAAACTTCAGAATATTACCTGTCACTATGCTCTTCTTCCCATGGATTTTTAAACTTATGTTGATTCTATGTCTGCAACTCAAGATTATTTCACATAGCAAATCAAGGGAACAATTTGAGTGATGCCATGTAGTAATACAGCATCACTGAAATTACTAAAACATACTCAGGACACCCAGTGGGTGGCAGATATGACTGACACAGGACCTGTAGGAGAATTGAGCCATCTGTGAGTGGCAGGTATAAGCCACGTGTGTTAACATACAGTATTTAGATTTTCACCATGTTCATGTACTAGAATTGCACACCTGACTTCTCTGTTAGTAAGAATCATGTACGTAATAGAGGTCAGCCTCAGTTCCTCCCCAAAATCTCCCACAAGATTAGATTTTCTGTCCATGAAAATAGTGACAACGCTAGGATGGCTCTGTGTTTGCAGCTTGTGTGCATGCACAGGGACACAAGATAAGCATGCTGCAGTGTAATACTAAGAATGTAAGTTATGCCTAGACAGGGTGTGGGTTTGCTGTGTGCAAGGGCATCATAGGAAGACATCTCTTTAGAGAGCTTTTTTGGACTTCAATTCTAAAGTCTGTATAGCAACCTTTCAGACAGGCACAGTGTAATGGTGATGGCATGGCATCTCATTACACTGCAAATTAGGGGTGATAGCACTGAAGTTATTAAGGCCACACAGATCAAAACCACTGGCAGAATCAAAATGAAGCAGGCCTAATGAATTGTTTAAAAGTAGTAGTTCTGTTGCAATTGCTATCCCTCTGTTTTCTGAGTTAAATATTTCTCAACAAATTGCACAGGGTTCAAGATTTCAGGAAGACTCTGCATGCATGTACTCTGTTTAGTAGAGCACATAATGTATTTATTACTAACCAAACTATTTTCCGTATTGAGAGCTATACTGAGCAGGTTATGTTTAATAAGGAAAAATATGACCTGATATAACTAATTAGCTATATATTGTGTTACTCTGATGATGAATATTCTTCCAGAAAAAAAGTAATAACATATCAACAAAATGTATAACATTTTTCAACTGCAACAGATATGCTTTTGGATCCAAGCATTTTGTGACATCTAGATAATGTTATCATTCAATCTTAATAATCAGATGCAATGTATTCTGACACAGCTACTAATGTTATCAATTTGATCTCTCCTTTTTAAACACCAGTTTTCACAGAATTAATGTCTTTGAAGACTGAATTTGACTAAAAAGTTTAGAATAACAAAAAGAACACAAAGAAAATCAGAGAAGTTTTCCCACGATGTTTTCTAGCTACCCTAGATGATTTCATGATACTAATATCCTTCTGCTATCCTTCTGGAGGTGCGTTATTTGCTCCACCATAAGCCAGGACCAATCTCAAAATTGTCAAACAGTCCCTATTTAGTAAACCATAAGGAAAACATCTTTAACAGAAGGACTTCAGTCTGAAAGACTAAAGAAAGAAATTATTCACTAGAATATTATACTATTTCTTGTCATAGTTAAGCTCTATAACTTCTATGCATAAAGAGACTGTCATAGAGTTGAATTTATAACCCTAGGTCATTCACTTTGGATCCTTGTAGAATACGATGAAAGATTTTGATAACTATTATTGTGATCTGAAAAGTATAACTTTATGAGTTTGAAGTCAAAATAAACCACTGAGAATGTTTTAAAGACCCATCCTCAAATGAAAATAAGCCAATATTCAGGAAAACTGTGTGGGCTGCATCTGTGCTAGCCAACTAAGCTAACAGCAAGCTAAAGTATCATAGAACAGTCTATGCTGATAGTATTAAGCTCTCTGAATTTCCAAACCAAGAACTAATGCTGAAGGTGTGCCATGGGCCATGCCTACTTCTGAATTATGTCCATGATCAAAACCCATGTCAAAGGCTCTTATAACAGTGCAGCAGGATAAATTTTCAAGTTTCAGTGCCTGAGAAAATTCCCTGCCACTGTTTAATTCATGAGCACAGGAATAACTTAGGTACTAAAATATTATATCTCAGTGCTTTTAATTTCTATACCAGGAAATTGTAAGCCTAGTCGCAGAACGGTGAACCTCGTTCTGGAATTAGGTATCATGACTTTTGCAGTCATTTCTCACATTGTAATAGTTGATCTTACTTTACCTGGCATTCCTGATCACAAGACCATTATGTATCAAGGAACTAGTAATCTAGTTATTCTGAATAAGTCTAGATCTGTGCAGCACAGTGCTGTACCAGTAATTATGCCATCTGCAAGGCCTTGCCTTTGTCTCAAAGTCCATCAAGAATTTCTCATGTAACATCCCATTTGACAGTAGGAATGATAAATATTTTATTGTAAGAAAATCTTAAAAAATCTCAAAATATCAAAAAGGAGAAGCTTCTCTCCAGGATGGGGTCTGCTCAGCATGCTGTGTGTAAATCCATTTGAGGTCTGTCTGAAATTGCATGATCAACAGGGTTCCCAGCATCTGAAAAGACATAAGATTTACTCACTATCCGCTTTCCTCTTTTTAGTTTACATTATTAAAGTGGATATTTTATTAAGTCACTTGTTGTTGGGCACTTCCCAATCTCTGAGATCTGAGAAGGGATCTGCATTGTCCATCTCTCATACCACAGCCCCACCTTTTTTTGCAGTTAAATTTGCAGTATTGACTACATCTTCAGTGAAAAAGCCATCAACAGCACCACATATATCATATCAAGCATTTTACCCAGGCCAAACTGCCTTGTCCATTGTTATTAATCTCTTAAATATCTTCTCAGATATAACCTAAAGCCTTTCTAAGATGTGTATTATTATGTTATAGGTGTGTTGCTCATGCAGGAGTAGATGGCTTATTGATGCTTATAGCCCTTAACACATCAGGGCAACTAAAGAAGTGCTCTAGAACAGAACACTTGCTTTGGGTTGCTTTCCCTTCAGCAGCAGTAAAAAGAATTTAGAAAAGAATAAAAAGGACTCAGGTAAACAAAAGTGACAGTTCATCTCTTAAATGATTTAGTTGTACAGCTCTGGTTTCTCTCAGTTTCAGTTGCAGAACTGAAACACAAATAAATAAATAAATAAATAAATAAATCTCTACCCAAAACAAACCACCTGTAAGTCCTTTATAATAAAAAGTAACTGAGAACTAGATTTATTTTTTTTATTTATTTTATTTATTTTTAAGAGAGTTATGGAGAAAGACATAATTAAAGGAAAGGAAGTTTGTTTGGGTTTGTTTTTTTATTGTGAAAAGAAACAGGAATAGAGAAGGTCCACTTCAAATATTTCAATATTCAAAAGTACTTTCAGAATGTACAAAGCATAGAAAGAGAGTGGTATTAAAATATCTTGTAAAATACTCATAAAATAGCTTACATTACAGAGGAATTCAATACTATTTTTTTCCATAATTTTAATTGAAGTATGGAAGAACTGAAAGGGCCAGTTTCAGAGCTAAACTTTCCCGAATTTAAACAGTTTGATATGAGAAAAATATATATGTGAATTGAGGCAGCAGTATCTGTAGGCAAATTAATTATATATATGACTCCGTGCATGTGGATTTAATAGGTTTTTCTAAAGCTAAAAAATGCTCCTTTATGTTTTCTTTCACATGTGAGCAAGAAAAAGTACTGGGAAATACATACATACGCAGTATGGATATAAAAATGACATAGTAAGTAGTACATATTGAATTTTAATGTAATTACCCTGTGTTCAAGTGTATGAGTTTGTTTTTATAATATGAATCCAGTTAAAAAAAAAATAAAAAGTTCAAAACATTATATTTCATCTTAAAGAAAAGATGTAATAAAAGAAAATTTAGATTTTAGATGGATGTGGAGATATTCCCTTACAGCTGCTTTTCACTTACATCATGCTAGATTCAAACTACTTTATTTACCTTATGTATAGATATCTAAGTCTTTGTTAGTCAGCTTGGATTAAGTATCAAAAGTAAACACATCTAAATAATAGGAGAATAAAAATTCATTTTACTTCCCATAGATGCTTATTTAAATTAGAGATATATCTTCCCCTTGGACATAAGTATTTCTCTCAAGTGACTACAAAGAAAGTCTAGAGTTACTTATTTGGATTTAAATGCTTAGCTATTAGACTTCAGAATTTAGGTGGGATGAATTTCACTTTGTGTGAGATGAAAACAAAAAAATATGACATCAAAAAAGCTAATTTGTAATTATTATTTCATATCTGTATAACATTGTGTGCATATACATTATAGCACATATATATTTAAATAGCATATCTAAATATATAGGTATGTTTATATGATATATATGGTTTCCAGTAATCAGCTAGGCGGATAAATTTATTATCTAAAAAGATAAATATATGACTTTTCTATAATTGGTCATGTTAAAGTACAGCTAAATTCTTGTAATATTCCTTGCTGTAAAGCAATTGTATGGTTGACAACATGAATATGAGTTTCAAACAAAATAACATCTATTTTATAGAGTCAGTGACTTTAAAATACATATTTTTTTCACAGATGTGAAAATACTGCATTTTCTGTCCTCAAAATATATAAAAAATATCCTTTCCTTGTGCCACTTCTGTGTTCTTTTCATATTTTAAAATTCAAATGCTAGTTCTGTGAAAATATTCTTCGAAAATCCAGTAAAATATTGATTAATATTTGTATTTTAAAGCATCACATTAATTAATTCACTTAGAAGATTTATTTCAAGCAGCATATGTCTCTTGAGCCATTGTAAGTACAGAAATTTTGTTCAGCATGCATTAAAGCTTCCCCTAAATCCAAGGAAAATAACGCATCTCCATTAAAAAAAAAAAAAAATAAACAAACAAACAAAAAACCACAACCAAAAAACCCCAGTTTTTTTGTTGTAATTGTTGCTTACTGTACTTTATGCTTAAAAAAATTGCACGTCTCAATAAAAATAAGCATGGTTCCAATGTGTATGACCTGAATTCAATTACTATTGTTCAAATTCAAGCTAGGAACTCAGAAAGCTAATTGGGATGTGTTTCTTTTGGTGTTAAGTGAAAACGCAGGAATATAACAGTCTGGATTTAAGGTTCTAAAGTCTACAGACATTAAATAGAAGAATAAATAATATTTTATAACATTATTTGAAAAATAAATATTTTATTCAAGCCAAATTATCTGTGGGCAGAAAATATGTTTTATTGCCTTCACACTTTTTTCTTCTACTTAAATATTTTCCCCTCTCCTTTCCTCAACTCTCTCTTTTCTCTCTCAGATTGAGTTGTTATATAAAGGAAGAAAGATGACATATAAAAGGAACAAAGCAAGGAAGCAAGGAGGGAATAGAAAAAGAAGAGCTTTCAGCAATGTATGAAACAGAGAGTTATTACTCCTTTTAGGATCAGAAATAAAACTCCTTATTTCTTCCTCCATCTCGTGCTGCTGAGAAGGCATGAGATGTAAACTCCATCGTGTTGACAATGGAGTCACTGATCTCAAACGTCACATTTCAAAGTAGGAAAAACACTGAATGAAGCAATGCACTGTTAGAAAGTGAATCAGCATTCAGGAATGCTTCTAATTGTTATAAACTTAAATCTGTTATCTATAAAAAAAAAAAAGAGAGTGAAATAAGTGCAATATTTTCTAATGTTTCTAAACAACACCATAAAATGTGGAATTTCTGGTCACTAATATACATTTTTACAGTTTACAGCTGTGTTTAAGTAAATCTGTCTAATTATATTGAAGGCTGTGTTGTAATTACAGGCTAATCCCGTTTTTCCTGCCCAGAACATGATAACAATGTGTTTCATTGTTATTAAGATTTACAAATAGTGCTGGTTTTGCACTGATTTTAAGGTTAGTTTCTTTTATGTTTTTTTTTTGTCATTCTCTCCCTCCCCTCCCCCCCCAAATGTGACTGGTTTTCTGCTTCAAAAGAGTTAAGTTTATGACCTTAAAACCAAAAGGAAGAAAGACAGATAAGTCAATTCTTGACACTTTCCCACAAAGACCAGACCATCTGGACACTTTGTATTTGTAACAGGTGCTTCTGGGACTTAGAGCATAATTCTGGCCCAGATTCTGTTCTGTATGGGTGACTTCATCACTGTGTGCAACTGCACATTGCATTAATCGAAATGACTCAAAAAGGCCAAGTACAGTAATTAGTCAGTTGGTCAGGCAGAAAAGAGACTAGTGGCTTTATGCCACTGAATGTTGAATGCACAGATGTAAAGCACCATCAACTGTTGCTCTCTGTGGTACTCTGCTAATCTCCAGCAGGTAGAGCAAATATCTGTCTTAGTCCAGGTTTTCAGCCTCCTGGTAGCACCAACATAAATTTTATACCCACTTGGGAGAGAAAATCATGAGTTTGAATGACCTAAAAAAGAAGAAGCCACATCAGCATAAAATTGTCAGAATAGTAAAAGTACCAGATGTGCCAAATATGCTAGTTAGGCTTTTAGGTTCCAGTCGGACTTTTTAGGTTTATCCAATTGGCATATGTAACAGAGACTATGAAATGTGTGTGATTTTGATCTCACAAACATACTTTTTTTGAATTATGCTGTTATACTATGCATATACTTTACTTGTCTGTAGGCTTGCATATTCTGAGGTAGTGGTCAGAGATTGATCAGAACTTTTAGCTAGTGCCACTTGAAAAGTTAAGAATATACTTGCTGTGCTACTCATTTCCACTGAGCAATATAGATAAATGTGGGTGATGGAGGCATTCATAAATTGCATCTGAGTTTTAGCCTGGCATACAGCAGGAACTCAAGTTTTTTGTCTGCATCTTTTATGGATGCCATGTGTACTGTTGTGTCACGCATTCACTCAGAGTGAGTGTCATAAAAAAGGTCTGGATTGTTGCATTTCCTGTAATATAAAATTTCTAGACTAAACCTTTATTTTCAAAAACATAATTTTTACTTTATGGTTGGAAAAAAACTAAGAACTAGTGAATTGAAGTCATATTTTGCTTAGGCCATTATTTTCACTATTATATTAGTTCTTACATACATTGTCCCCTTGAAGTCACCATCACTACATTGCAGAGCACTTTACATTACAATGATATACTCCCACTGCCTTCGCCTATAATGCTCCCTACAAGAATTACTTAAAATAGTAAGGTGCAGTGTCTGAAATATTATAAAACCTGGTATAATACCTTTTATTCGTATGAAGTATCTTAGAATTCTGCTATATTTCACATCTCCTATGGCTGGCAAACAGCAGTGTGATCATATATGTTTCCCACAAGAATATTCAAGGAAAATCTTTAAAAAAGGTTTTAAAACCAATTCTAAGAAAACTTCTTAAAATATTGCAAAATAGCCTGCATTTCTGTGTCTCCTGATATATATTCTTAACTCTTGGTCTAACAAATATTTTTAGTTATTTTGTTTCGTTAATTGGAAAAATGTTAAGAATTGTTAATGGAGTAAACTATTATTTCTATAATTATAGCTGCATTGTTCTACTCCAACTATGGGCAGGGTTCATAAACTTCTTTCTTTCCAAGTTCAGATTATACTTTCTTTTCCTGTGCAGGGTGTTTATAAATTAGGCGTGCAAGACCCAGGAGATCTTGAGGAGGAAATATATTGTCACCTATATTCTACAGCTTTTTCCTTCCACTTATATTCCTAAATTTTAAAGTAGTGGTAAACATGTCAAAATAACCAGTGTTACTTTAAGCTTTACATTTTAATGCAAAACCACCTACAACAGGTACTGACCTATCTGAAATAATTTTGTTACATCACAATGACATTTTGAAGGAAGCAGAAGAGAAAATTGACTGAGCTATAATATTCTGAATTATACTGGTGGTAAGCATGGAAGAAAAAATATTTAAATTACTTCTGAGGAGCTAAAGTAAGGAAAAGGACTGGGAAAGACACTGAAACACAAGATACTGATCTTGTTTGATATGGGTTTCAGTATTACCCATCTGCTTCGCCTATTTAATTTGTGTGAGCAGGCAGGGGAATCAAATATCCTGCAAAAAAGGATTCAGAGGGATGATCATCTTACCCAATCTTCCTGCAAAATTTTCAGTGTGAAATGGGTATATAAATCTCCTGGGATTATTGATCATTTTACATGCTGGATTTCAGTTCCCTATCTAATTAACATAGAGAACAGAGCTGAGAGACAGCACGAAGAGATAATGTGATGTATTCGGTGATTTTAACAAAACTACCAAATTTCAGTGTAAGCTCACTGGACTTTTTTTAATATCCTGAGCGCATAGTGTATGATTAAAAAAAAGCATATCAGTTGCTTCAATCGGATAACAAATATTGGAAACAGGCTTATACTTTAGTTGAAATACATTATTCCTCCACCACAAAAAATTCATAAAAAGTAGACAAGTCACTGGTGTAATCTAAGATGTGTATGTGTCTGAAGTAATTCATCCTCTTATTCAAACAAAGCAAAGTGGTTGTCATAGAATGTGTGGATTTAGTTTGAGTTTGAAAACAAGAATGTTCTTTGTGAGGCAATGAAGATTGCAGGAAGCCTACCATCATGATCTTTTATTATTTCTCACTTTCTACATACATTTTCTAAATTTAATCAAACATATTTTATTCTAAATACTAATCTAGCCTAATTTTTATAATATAGAGACTATACATCTCTGTAAATTCTGTAATTTAGAAAATAATTCCAAACACAGTTACCCCAAATTTGTGCTGAGATAGGTAGGAGCAGAAGCTCGTTTTCAGACTATATAGGAAAATATTTAATGGCAGACATCAATACCAGTGGCAAGAAACATTTAGCCAGCTAGAAAATGTCTTAAATAAACATAATGGTCAAAGAAACATAAAAAAAAATGTCTAGAGATACAAAGACTGTCTTGCTAGACAATCCTAACTTTACACTTATGCTACGTTCTATGGTCACAACTTTTACAATAACCAGTTCTATCCATTCTTGAGTCACTGCTGCTATGTGTTTTGAAATTATCGAGGAGTCCTCACCTGACAGCTCTGCCATGAGCTGCCAGACGGCAAGATGATTCAAGGACAATGCAACAGTAATTACTGTATGATTTCCTTAATTTATCATAATTTTCCTGTTGGATACTCCACAGACTTAATACAGTTTCTTTGAACAACTGGGAGTTTTCTCTTTATATACATATGCATGTATATATTTAACTGTTTATATGAATTATATGATTAAGTGGCATAGTGGCTATTTGTTTTGTGCTTCTTAGCAAACACCAGGCATATAACCATAACATACCTGATATTAGAATGCTGTCCTATGAATAGAAATTAAGCTTTTAACAATCCTACTTAGCCTGTACTTTTTTCCAATCCAAATGATACAATATTCTCCCTGCAGGATAGAATAAGGAATGAACAACAACAGAAAGTGTTTAATTGCACCTTATCTTAGTTATGTAATTGAGTCTAAGCAGGAAAGCTCACCAGCTCTACCTCTGAAAGGATGATAGATATTTTTGTAACTTCATCTATATATATATATATGTTTTACTGGCATTTATTTCTCTGAAAGTTAAGGTAATCTCAAATTCAAGGCAATCCCTGGTCTTGATCAAGATAGTTATAATCGAAACAGTGTTAACAGCAAAGACAAATGTAAATAAAGGAACAGTTCTACAAAAATAAATAAGTACACAGTAAAAAAAAAAAAAAAAAAAAAAAAAAT
>NDXB01014412.1:0-13458 GCA_002631895.1 Agapornis roseicollis
AGGTGTCCCTGCTTATGGCAAGGGGTTGGAACTAGATGATCTTAAGGTCCTTTCCAACCCTAAGTATTCTATGATTCTTTGATTCTATACATAGGTCCTGGGATTGTATCTTAGCATTTAAGTTTTCATTCTAAAAAGAAGTGCTTAGGCATTTAAAAAAAAGGTTTAAAATTTAATTTGAATGTAACCAATGTCTTGATTTCTGTCTGCATCTGTAAAGATCTGGAATTTATAGATGTGAAGAGCACAAATTGGTCTATATATCATGATAAAATCTACTTTTCAAGAATGGTAAATCAATATTTTTGACTTTCAACTTCTAACTTTTAGATACATTAAGTAAAGATTTTTAAATCCTAGATACCTTTAGAGACATAAAACGTAAAAGAATATTACCACCTGTACCATAAAGCATGGAGGCCTCACTAGTGTACTCTTTGGGGTAAACGGTCCTTGCAGGAAACCAAACCATGTGAAGGATGTAAGAGATGAGGTAGTGTTTTCTGGAAACTACTTAAACCAGTAAATAACAGCTATGTGCACTTGTCTTAGTGACTTAAAGATTAGTTTAGTGTTAAAATAATAGAATGCTCCAGCCTAAAATAGCTCCTTCTGTACTGAATAAAGAAAAACCTCTCCCTGCAGGTGTATTATGTTGAAATACTTTCCTGCCAAGGAATAGCCCCTGCCCATGGTAGGGGGGTTGGAACTAGATGACCTTAAAGTCCTTTAAAACCCTAACTATTCTATGATTCCACAAATAAATTGAGCAATAAATTGAGACTTCTGCTCCTGTACTGAGAACCACATACATTTTACAGGAGCTTGAAAAGCATAGTTGTTCTATTAGCAGGAAAGGTAATGAAGCCCAGATCCATTATAGATGAACAATCTTCCCCTTCAGAGTGCCCCAACACTTCTGCATAACTTTAGTGCAACCCAATGAAAGAAGAGGCAGTATGTCCTGGGTTTAGCAGTAGCAGTTATCTTTTCTTCTTCATAGTAACTGATGTAGCACTATGGTTTTGACTTTCGGCCTGGGAACAAAACTGATAACAGGAATGTTTTTAGTTAATGCTCAGACGTTTAGTCTGACCAAGGATTTTGTAAGCCTCATGCTCTGCCAGAGAGGAGGGGAGGCCGGGAGGAAGCAGAGACAGGACACCTGACCCAAACTGACCAAATTGGTATTCCATACCATAGCACGTCATGCCCAGGATGTAACTGGGAGTTACCCGGAAGGGCTAGTGCTCTGGGGGGGATTGGAGGAGTTATTCAGCAGGTGCTCAGTTGGGGTGGGGTGTCGTCAGTTTTCTGTCAGTGGTGAGATGCTGTATTCTCTTCCCTTGTTATTTATCATTATTATTATTGGTGGTAGCAGCAGTGATTTGTGTTATACCTTAGTTACTAAACTGTTCTTATCTCAACCTGTGGGAGTTGCATTCTTTTGATTCTCCTCCCCATCCCTCTGGGAGCAGGGGGAGGGCAAGAAAGGGGGGGTTGAGTGAGTGAATGAGCTACGTGGCTGGGTTTAAACCACAACACAGTAATNTCTTTTGAATCTCCTCCCCATCCCTCTGGGAGCAGGGGGAGGGCAAGAAAGGGGGGGTTGAGTGAGTGAATGAGCTACGTGGCTGGGTTTAAACCACAACACAGTAATGACGTTGTTATCCTAGACAAAAGTATGTGCTGAAGCGTCAGTTAGATCCTTCAAGTTTTCTCTTATTTGCGCCATTAGCCTGGACCTTCTTCCACCCAGACATCAATTTTCATTACAAGGGTGGTAACACAACAGTCTTTCTTTGTAAATAAGTCTTACTTGTCTTTGAATTTGGCTTGAGGTGGGTCAACAGGCCCTAAACTTAGCAGGGGGAGAGACGTGATCTCTAAGCATCAGTTAGTCCTTTTTCCTTTTAAAAAAGAGATAAAATTTCCACTTAAAAGCCTTATGTCCTCAAACCACTTTTCTAAAATCACAGATAACACAAGCGATCTGTACACAGGTAGTACATACAGTACAGAATATTTTAGCATTGTCCAGGGATGGTTACCCTAAGGTAACGTAACATTGGAAAATCTTGCTTTCTGGCTATTATTAAAAATGATACCATAAAGCATTTCTTTTCATTTATTCTGACTATTGTATGCTTTTCTCAGAATTTTTATCTCTGATCCATATGAAAAAGATTTGAGCTTATACCCTCCAGCATTACACAACTCCTTGGTGCCTGATCTGGTTTTATAGCTTGAGAAGAATGAAATTTTGAATAAGCAGAAACAATTAGAAGAGATGTTTGAAATGTCAAGGAGATTTCAGTACAGATGGTCAAAAATATGTGATAAATATCATTTGCCATACCACATGCAGATATAAAAATAAAGGAGCTGCCCCATCTGAAAAGAATTCTGTCTTTATTTTATTTGGATTTGGAGATTTTGTTGTGTCTAATTGTTAAGTATCTACCTGTTGGGTCAGTTCTTCAAGTAGATAAATCAACAATTGAGGGAGTAAGGTGCTTTTGAAGATGTCCAAAAAGGGCTCAAATTCACCAAAATTAAGTGCTTAGTAACTGACATTATTAAATTTTAAAATTCATTTTAGTTGGAGTGGATCTCCCTCTGGAGGCCTTCAAAAGCATCTAACCTTTCTCCTACAATTAGGAAGGGTATTTAGTTATTACATTGAAATATTTATTTATTTATTTGCATAGAGAAAGATATAAGCAGGAATCACCAGGCACCTCATATGATGACACAAGTGCTGGAGCTAGATACATGGGTCTTCACCTATAATCTTTCCTTTTGCAAAACAGAATTAGGGAAAGTTTTTAAGAAAAAATATTAAAACGACAAGCTAACCCAGTTGTGGAGCAAAATAATGTTCCATTATTTCATTTCCCAACTTTTTTGTCATTAATAATATCTGTTTGAAAGCAAAAGTGAAGGTAAAATTAATACCTTTCCATTGTTAAATACTGATAAATGAGGTCCTTATTAAAGACAATGGTTATTACATATTCTTTATCTAAGGGTTTGCAAAACTTCTTATCTCTTCTCCTATCTCCATGTAAGAAAGCACCCTAAACTTGTCCTAATAAGTTCCCAAAGCTTTGTGTTAATATTAAAATACAGAAAAGGAATACATTAGCCAGGCTGGTGCACACAAGCAAAGGAAGAGTTGACAGACAAACACTGTTTCTTGAGGCAGTTTCTGTAGTGGGAAAACAATACTTGGTCTGAACTCAACTACGTAGATGTAATGTCAAAAATGAAGTAACTCTGGCTTTAAGGTCCCTGAGAGTCACTAGAAAACTTCCCCAGACTGGATTACACTGCAACATATTTTTCAGTGTAAATCACTGAAGTGGCATTAGGGAAATTAATTTGGTTTCCTGCTCCTGACACACATTACCAGACTCTGGATCAGTCACAATGTAGACCTGTAAAAGATAAAAATTCTGTTTGAGTGCATGCATACTCGTTTTGGAATATTAGGCTGGAGGATAATGAACATACTACTTTTCAGGCTAACAGTGGAGACATCATAAGTGTCGTGTGATATCTGTAATACAAGACGGACATGTTTGCATTACTGACAACTAAGAGAAGAAATAAATGTTTCCCAGGCCACAAAAAGAAGATATTGAGTCTCTTGAACCATCTATGAAACAATTAAAAGTCTGACTTTTGCCTCAAAATACCTACTAAGAAGAAAATCATGCAGAATGCTGATTTTCAGTATCTATCCCCTAATAAATGGAGAGTATACATTTTAAATCTCTCCCTTTCTGTGTCCTCATTAGAAACTACACACATAGGAGCCAAAGGAATGCTACATTAATGGCACAAAGACCTCTGTATGGTGAACATGTTAAGTATTATGGATGTAATTAATACCTCAGGCATCTTTAGGGGGAAATAAATGCTGTTCCTTACAAGGTGAAGTACTGCAGCAGACAAGCACTGGTCCTTGACCACATACACGGCTTGCCCCTCTCCTCACTCCCTCGGTCTGCTTGGGACCCTTCCAACTTGCTCTCAAACACACTGCCCATAAAGGTGGCTGGTCCCACACTGTACAGATGCAACATTGCCTTAGACATTTACTTTAAATCAGCTAAGTCAGTCTCAAAGTGAAACAAATACCACACTATAAGCAGAACCACTAGTTTGAACACAAATTCATTGAACCATGTGGGTACAAGCTAATGCTTGAAATTCTGTCTGAACATGAAACTTATTTTTTACTGTGATGGTGATTGAGCTCTACAACAGGTTGTCTGGAAATGTTGTGGAACCTCCATCCTTAGAAGTACTCAAAAGCCATCTGGACATGATCCTGGGTAACCAGTTCTAGGTAACCTTACTTTGAGCACTGGTTGAAGGGCTGTCTCCAGAGGTGCCTGCCAACCTCAATCATTCATTCTATCATTCTGCAAATCTCTTAACTGATGACTCCAGTCCTAAGCCAGCTGTTGTGATGTAAGCAGCATTACTAGTCTTGGGTAAAGGGCATACAAAATTATCTAGCTATACTGCGGGTTAGTTCTGCAGTTAGTGTGCTCAATTGCATACAAAGGCAAAGACTATGTGAGAGGAGAGCTGCTACTACTCTGGGAAGTTAGTGATTATTGTGTCTATCGCTCAGCACTCCTCATCGGCAGTCTCCTTGTAAGAAGGGTTAAATGCTACCTTGTTTTTTAGATAGGCCATTTGAAGCCCCTGGGATGTTCATGATGCTGATTTTCCTTGGGAGACTTAACCTCAGGATTGCCATATGATCCATGGAGAGAGCAGCAACTGAGAGCAAGAGCCTAAAGGAAAGTGCTTTTCTCTTTTACTGTGCTAACAACAGAGGAAACACGAAGACTAACTCCCCTAGCTTAAAATCAACTTCTGCAGGAGGAAGGGGAAATGAAAGGAAACTTTAAAAGTTACAAACCCTAGCTAGTTAACACAAAAGCAATTGGCAGTGCTGAGAATTAAGTCCTTGCCTGTGGGTCAAGAAACCAAGAAGGTTGGATTTGCCAAAACAAAAGCCCTAATAATCTCTAAATTGAGGGTGGAAGTTTCCCTTCTGGGCTTTAAGACCATCTGAGAAAAACAGCTTCTTGTGGACAAAAAATCTGTCTCTGTCACATTCTGGTTTGTTGTGTTAGCCTAGGCTTGGAGGTTGTGCAAAGCAGGCTCTTCTGGTATTGGAATAGATTCTTAAAGCCTTTAAACTTCTCATAAGCCTATCTGTTGTTCTCAGCACTTCCTACTTCTCAGGTCCTTCCTTTTCTATACGAACAAATTTAACTTGTCTTTTGAAATCTTGTTACCACAAGATTGTTCCTTCCTGTGTTGTCTGAGTCTTACTGGCTGATAAAGAGAAAAAACAAGCTTTAATGAAAAGTAGGATTATTAAACTGAAGTTGCTTATACACAGATAAGTATTCCCAAGTTACAACATCTGCTGCCAGTTCCCAACAGCTGCTCTGCCATCAAGCCCTGTATATGCCAATTGCCCAGACTTTTTTGGCTAGTAAGAGATCAGATACGGTCTTGTGGGTGATGAAATGCCTCATGAGCAAAAGGAAGTGAAGTGACACAGATAAAACTGGAGAAGTGCTAATGTAGTAAAGCAAGCAAAAGAACCTTTAAACACATGCATCATAGTGTGTAGAAGCCTAGCTTCACTCCAGCAGAAAGCTATTCTGGTTAATTCATGTGATCATTTTGCTATTACTTTGTCATATCAGCTCCTAATAACAGAAAGGCTTTTTTACATGTCTGACAGAAGATACTGAAAAGTACAAAAGCAAGAGACCCTTCAGGAAGGGATCCTGCCAGCTGACATTCAAGAAATTTCTTCTTGTTAGCTAAGTAAAACTATCAGCTAGAGTGAGGATATTTATCTGATATGTATTATGTGAGACATACATATGACATAGGACGGGGGGGAGGAGAGGGGGAGACACACTATCATGCGTAATTGATGGCATTTTTCTGCAACTAGCTTGTCTTCCTTAGTTTGCTGTCCTCCCTGCATACTGGGAACAAAATGTAAAAAGGCTGACAATAGAGGCATGAAATCAAACAATGTAAAACAATTTGGATAGTCAAAAGTATTCTGTAGGAAATGTAGTGTTTGGTTCCTTCTGGCATCACACAACTTATTATTTGTAAGGCTAAAGCTGGTTCCAGGAAGATCTGGAGAGGAATATGCTTTTAACAATCTAAGGATTATGCTCATATTGGCTGAAACCCATAGAAAGTCAGAGATTGTGATGTGAGCAAGGCAGTCTGCTTTTCTAAGCTGAAGTGGGAGTTAACTGTGCTGGGAAGAAATCAAAGACAGGAGACACATGCACACGAAATTTCTCAGATTGTTTTTCAGGGTAGATTTATAAGTACCTGTAAATAAGTAATCTGCAGCTAAGATATAGCTAACTCTTTTCTGCTGATTGACAGAGGAGTTTGGCATTTTTGTGTATCAAAAATTTTGAAGCAAAAAACCTGATGTGAGCAGCATACTTTTTGTTATGTGGATTCAAATTTATGATTATATGCACATTCAATTCAATGAACAAATAGTTGTTTCCCAGAGAAATGAGAATATTATGCCTACAGTATCCATAGACTCTAGACATTATCTTTGTTAATTGGAAATCAATAGGACTTTACACACATACTTAACCTCCTGTGGCTTTATGATTTCAACAGGAAATTTGACAACCAACAAACAATTTATGCTTTGGTATTATGCTGATTACAGCTGCAAAAGATGGAAAGATCTGACCTGTGAGATTCTTCAGGGCTTGCCTTTTATAAAACCTTTGCATCAAGAAAGAAAAGGTTCAAAATATGATAGTGCTTAATTGGATATATGCCAGTGAAAATAAATTGCATACACAAAGAGGTACTGAGGTAGAACGCCTATCGGGTGGTAGCAAAAGCAAGCCACACTCTCTTAGCTCATCCGATACCAGTTAAAACTGTAGTGAGCAGTATTCTTACAAAGAGGTCATGTAGATTATTCTAACTCTGACTGAAAGATTAATATCTCCAATAAATCATCACAAAGTTAATTATTTCTAACCGACTTAAAAGATGTATGCTGAAGCAGCATTTTAAGTGATTAATTCCTTTATACAGTCATTAAATATTTATATGATAGTTTCTTAGGTCACCAAAATGTTAATTAGTGAAGATTTATGAGTTTAATAGAAGGTCTATCAGCAGTGACTACTTGTCAGTTTGCCCAGACCAAAACCAGGCTTCAGCAAATATTTAACACAGTCATCAGCTCCGGATCTGTAACATTAATTGCATTTTGTAGCATTCTGTATTTATTTGTTACAGCAGAACAAATTTGGAGCAACACTCCCTTCAGATTTCCAAGGTTTTTATCCCCAGGAAATTACTATTCAGGGTGAATATAAAACTTTTATCCTTGAAATTAATAGTTTTGAATTATTATTCTGGTTCTATGATTCTATGATTATTCTGGGTTTATTTACTTTATGGAACTTTTCATGACACCTTAATGGGGAAATGTCTTCCTGGTTTTAAGATCCTCAAGTAACAGAACATGAAATCAGCAGACTGAGCCATCCTTTCTTTTATTATTAGACAGTAAGGGTCAAAGCTGGGGTGGGGGATGGTTTAAAACTCTTTTTTGGACAAGTCTAAATTTTGCACCATTCAAAAAAAGGAATGAAAAAACAATTTGTAGTGCATGAACCTAAAGTTTGAAGTGCAAATGTTCTTGAAGAACAGTCTAATTTTACATGCTTCCCTACTGACGTATACCGTGAGACCGGACAGTAAGCAGACTCTTGGTCTGACTCATGTCAGCTTCCTGCTTCCGGACCCTAATTTGCAGGACTGTGTATGAAGAATCAGTGTAGGTACACTGGTGAGAACTACAAGCTACCAAGAGAATAGAAAGAACCATACTGAAGATGAATACAGCAGAAGACTGATCAGAGGATGGGAATGACAAGGAATGACCAACTAGACAAGGGCTTTTATCCTGAGTAATTGATGACTAAGGAGACAATATGACAGGGGGCTAAAAATGTCATGGAAGGGAGAAGGTGAATGAGAAATGATTATCCTTTTCCCATACAAGTACTAATGGTCGTCAAATAAAATTATGTGGCAGGTTGAAAACAAAAAGGGAACGAAGATTTTTAGTGTGATATAGCTAAACCTTGGAATTTGTTGCTGCTAGATGTGGAGATATGAAAGGTTCACAGGTGTAAAAGTAATTATATAAAAAAAGTATAAAGTCATGGACTAGAAATCCACTCAGCATAATTGGATAGACTGGTTTAGAATCTGAGAATGGTAATAGGAAATACCATTACATATTTGCTTTACACTTATGGGCCTTGTATTCTTCCCTCTCTTCACCCTTTCTTTCCTAAACTTCCCTATTGCTCATTTCTAGAAAGACAATACTAGGCTAGGTGAAACTTTTACCTGACCTGGTATACTTGTTCCTATCTAGAATATTCCCATCTATCCCCTCATTCCACTGACACTTCTCCCCTGTTGCTTTTCCCCTGCACTGTATATACAATTGAACAGTTAAGTACTTAAAACTTCAGAAACTGAAAAAGGCAGTATGCCCTTCCCTGTCACAATACATTTGGAAGTTTCCCCTCAGCTGTTAGGCGTCAGCTATAGAAAAAAAATAAGAGAACTGCAAAAGATGTGGACAGAGGAAAAACTGAAAGGTATCTGTGGCTGCTTTAATATATCAATAAACTAAACACAAGCAACAACCTTGGGTTTCTTTATCCAAGGGCTAGGCATGGTCATGTAAACTCTATGGTCCCTCTTAGTCTCATGGCTTCTAATTAGGTCATTTCCAGCCTTGCCTACTTGTACCCCAGTCTATGTTCAGCCTCTGTTGGGATTATACTTCCCTTTGCTAAGCCCTTCAATATGGGTGGGTAAAAGTTGATCTAGGGTACAAAGCTCTGGCATGCATTATTCAGCAGCAGTAACGGCCAAGGGACTCTGCTGGAGATGCTAGCCTCACTAATGCTGCCAAGAGTGAAGGGGAAAGCAATTAGGCTAACCCTAATCCCTCACAAAAATTGCTGGGTAGTGAGGTTACTGACAATGAAAGGAGAGGAAACAGGACTGCAAGAGTGAAAATATCCCAGAAAGTCAAGCTCTTTGTGTACCCATATAAAGGAAGTGTTCTGTCATGATAATCAGAATAAGTTCTGATTTTCACTGCCCCACTACATGTTTACATACTGTAAAGATTTACTAAAAAGTGATCATGTTAGTGCTCTTCCTGGTTATGCACCCACACCTTATAATGAAAAATAATGTTAATGTCTTTGCTGTACTACATTGTTCTATAACCGAGAATTAGGTTGTGTTTCATTTTAAGCATTTTCGAAAAAAATCAGAAAATTAAAGCTTTTACTAACAGGATTGAGGCAAATTTTAATTCCCTGGTGGCCATTTAAACCTCATTTCAGCATGTTTGATGGAGGAATAAGCATTAAAAGTACTCTAGTACTTTTTTGTCAATGTTTTCCTTCCTAAATTCTATTAAAAACAGAGATTCTTTTGATCTTCCATGCAGAAAGTATAGTGAAAATAATTTTAATATTAAAATGACTTATTGAGATGTCAAAGATTAAATTAGAGATATCAACTACTTATATTTTCCTCATTTACTTGCAGTTGGTCATAACAATCTGCAGACAGTAAGTCATCCCTATTGCTTTTATTCCTGGGTTATGATACAATTTGGCATGGATTTTTAGCTCAGGTGCAAAAAGTAATGCTGGGCCATATATTTAGATTGATATGTGGCCTCCAGCAGATTTATGGGAACAATGAAAAAAGTTTGGCAATTTTCTGTAAGAAGTAAAAGAAAACTGCATGTATTATGTAAATGATAACTTAGCGTGGTGTTTGATTGACAAAGGGCAGGTCCAGTTCATTTGCAGCTACTGCACAGATATTCTACCTTATCGAATGAGAAGAATTTTTAAGGAAGGAGATGTTTCTGAGCTGGAGAATAGGCAGATGTAACAGAAAAGAGACAACTAAAATCTGAGCCAAAATCTTGTCTCTAAAGGAAGATTATTTTTTTTTAACTCTGCATAAACACCTGAATAATTATTCTGCAGTTCTTCAAACTAAAAATTTGCAAAAAGCTTTTTAATGTGGCTTTCAGCAAAAGCTCTTCAGGGTTTCAATTACATCTTTGCAACAGCTGTAAAGAAGGTAAACATGAAGATTTTTTACAACATATGAAAACACCCTCATTTACAACTTATTTGTCATACAGGGAATAAGCTAGCATTGATGACAATTTGAAAGTTTTAGATAAATTAAAAAAACCTCCAAAGTGGCAAAAATACTGTGCTATCAGATAGCTGCAGCTTTGCCATGTAAGCTAATCATTCACACACAGATATTTTCTAAATGTGTCACTTCAGACAGTAATGGCTCCTAATTCTAAAAAGCCATTTGCCTAGAGCAGTAGCTGCTATTGCTCTAACTTAGCAACAAACCCAGTGCATCCTCCACTACTTCAGACAAGCAAAGATACTTCGCTCTCATGTGCTATTCTTAAGATATTCACAATAATACTATTAACAAAATTTCCTTCAAACATTTTCCACCTCCTTCCAGAAAATATAACTAATACCTGTCTCATTTTCCTATTCCACCACATTTTGCTGTATTTCAAAACCAAAGTTAACCAATGGCTGGTTATTAATGGAAGGCTCAGCCCAAATTTTGCTGCAGACAGATAATTCCAATTTGGCTTGGACCCAACGAATTGCTGGTGCAAATACAACAATAATAAAAAAAAAAAAAATGGTATATACAACTTCAGATTCTCTAGTAAAACAATAGAAAGAATATGAAGAAATAGGTTTTTTCTACTCTCTCCCCTATATGTAGTGATCAGCTCCCCAGAAAACAGAGGCTGGACTGGTTTGGGGTGTGCCTCTGAATACACCAGCTGAGTGCTGGGCAGTTGCACTGAGAGCAGTAGAAAAAGAACAGACCCTTTGTTTGACCCAGAACTGCTATTTTCATATTCTTAACACATTTCAGGCTGGTTAGTGTTTGTGGACATATTCACTGTAACATGGAACATCAGTCGACAGGCGCAACACCAGTCAGTCACCAGCACATTTTTCGTATGCCTCACATGTGAAAAAATCTGTCACAATGAGAGCGGTAAGACACTGGAATAGGTTGCCCAGAGAATTTGTGGATGTCCCGTCACAGGGACCAACTAGGCATAAGGCAGCTGGTGGTGAGCAATTGTATTGTGCATCACCTGCATTTTTTTCTTGAGTTTTATTTCTCTTTCTCTTTTTGCTATCTTCCTTTTATTACTAATTATTTTTGTTTTAATTATTTACTTTATCTTGATGATTTAACTGCTTTTATCTTAACCCATAGATTTTACCTTTTTCCAGTTCTCATCGTCATCCCATAGGATACAGACAACAAAAAAAAATCCCAGTGTTTGCTCTGAACCGCGCAAACTACAAAAACTGTATGGAGAATGCTCCCACTAGGTCTTAGCTGTGGGGATACAGAATGCAAACCTCCTTGACTGAAGAGGGAACTAAAACTAGGGTGGGATTCAGCTCATCCTAACTTCTGTGTCTCTGTTTGGACTAGGTGTCCACACAGATATTATAGTGAATGGATATCAAGGGCTTGATGAAGCAGCCTACTCCTTGGCATAATTTGGGTACAATCTGAGGTTCTATAGGTATGTCATCTGGCTTCCAGCTGTCCCCTCCAAAGGTGAAGACTGTGTATAGGTCCTATGTCATATCAGTTAGCTTTTATGTGCTAGTTTCATTACAGCATCTTAAACGGCATTAAATTGCCTGTGTGAAAGAAATCAAACTGAGGGACTAGACAATATCTTCAGTTAAGGTGTCCTAAAGATCTCCACATTTAAGACACCATGAACAACTTGATACTCTGCTAACTGTAACTGCATCTTAGCACATTTTTACTGACCAAAAAATTGTGTATATTGTATTACAGTGTGTGGTCACAGCATGGCTCCATACTAAAACCAAATTTCCATCATGATTCAGGTGACCATTTTCTCTTGTGAATCTGGAATTTATGCAGACAAGCTTTATTGTCCCTGCTGCAGAATGGTGAGAGAGCATCACTGCTCAGGAGGGCCCAAGAGGACGCTCAGGAAGGATAGGCAAGGAGAGGTTGGACTTCACAGCACATACAGTCAGAGTGAGCTGGTTGAGAGCCTGTAACTGAGGACAAAGGGGACAGAAAACAAAGAAAATGTTCTTGTGGGTGTCTACTAGCAATCACCAAGCCAGGAGGATAGCACTGATGAGTTATTCTATAGTCAATTAGGAGAAACCTCTGGAGAGATAGCTCTTCTCCTTATGGGAGATTTCAGTTTCCCACATCTTAGCTGGGAATACCATACACTTTATCCAAGGTAATTTCTTTATACAAGCACTCCGTGAGCCAACTAGCAAACGTGCCCTCCTAGACTTGCTCTTTGTGAACCAAGAAGGACTCATGGGAGAGGTGGTGGCAGGAGGTTGTCTTGGACACAGCTCAGGGATGCACCGGCAGAGCCATGCCCTGCAGCAGCCACCTTGCTCATGCCTGACGCCATCTGTTCTGCAGGGACGACCCTGGACACAAGCAGCAATGTGAGCCTGACCTGGTGCTGCCTGAGAAACTTCTGCAGGAGTGAGCAAGGGTGGCCCAGAGTCATGGACAGAAGAAGAGGGACCTCCTCTTCAAGGACACCATGGTCATCACCAAGACCAAGTAAGACTGGCAGAGCCCAGTTGCCTTTCCTCCCATGCCCTGGCCCTGGCACCAGGGCACCAGAGCAGGGACAGACAAGGAGCAGTCCAGCTCAATTAGGGATCAAACTGGCCCGTGTTCTGTCAGTCTTCACTGGCAAAGGCTCTGACTGTACAACTCAAGTCTTGGAAATCGGATAAAGGGACTGTGAGAATGAAGACCTTAGGACCACTGTAGGACAGGATCTGGTTGGAGACCATCTTAAGAACCTGAACATGCACAAGTCCATGGGACCTGATGAAATCCATTTGAGAGTCCTGAACGAGCTGGCGAGTGAAGTTGCTAAGCCACTGGCCATCAAATTTGAAAAATCATGGCAGTCAGGTGAAGTTCCCGATGACTGGAAAAGGGGAAATATAACCCCCATTTTCAAGAAGGGGAAAATGGATGACCTGGGGAATTACAGACCAGTCAGTCTCACCTCTGTGCCTGCCAAAATCTTGGAGCAGATTCTCCTGGAAGGCATGCTAAGACACATGAAAAACAACAAGTGCTTGGTGGCAGCCAGAACGGCTTCACTAAGGGGAAATCCTGCCTGGCCAATGTGGTGACCTTCTATGATGGGGCTACTCAACTGATGGACAGGGGTAGAGCAGTTGACAT
>NDXB01014413.1:0-7500 GCA_002631895.1 Agapornis roseicollis
GGAGGTGATCCTGCTCCTCTACTCTGCTCTCGTGAGACCTCACTTGGAGTATTGTGTGCAGTTATGGAGTCCTCAACATAAAAAGGACATGGAGCTGTTGGAACAAGTCCAGAGGAGGACCTTGAGGATGATCAGGGGACTAAAGCACCTCCCATATGGAGACAGGCTGAGAAAGTTGGGTCTGTTCATCCTGGAGAAGGGAAGGCTGTATGGAGACCTCATAGCAGCCTTCCAGTATCTGAAGGGGGCCTATAAAGATGCTGGGGATGGGCTCTTCATTAGGGACTGTAGTGACAGGACAAGCGGTAACGGGTTCAAACTTAAAGAGGAGAGATTTAGATTGGATCTAAGGAAAAAATTCTTTCCTGTGAGGGTGGTGATGCACTGGAATGGGTTGCCCAGGGAGATTGTGAGTGCTCCATCTCTGGCGGTGTTCAAGGCCAGGTTGGACCAAGCCTTGTGTGACATGGTTTAGCGTGAGGTGTCCCTGCCCATGGGAGGGGGATTGGAACTAGATGATCTTAACGTCCTTTCCAACCCTAATTATTCTATGATTCTATGATTCTATAGCTGTTGTTAGATTGACACTTGGAAATAATCTATGAATGTTTTTATCTTATTTATTTTGATCTAATTTTCTCAAGACAGCAATGGAGGCTTTTGTGTTTTCTGATTTTACCAGAATAAGCACCATGAAACATAAATCTGACTCCTTCACATCTCTTCTATGCTTGTGCTGTCCATTTGCCTCTATCACTTTAACCTTGATGTGAACCTTTGCTACGGCTGCAGCTCATGGATCGGGAAATCCATTTCTTGCCACCTTGCAGCACTCCTTATCTCTACCAGGTTCTGCTCTCTGCCCGAGCTGACACTCCTAACTCAAAATGAATTCTGGTGGGGTAACCTCCTTCATCTCAGGCTTCCAGACCCTGGTGGTCCTGGAAATGTCCCCAGCTTTTCCACTACACATAGCAATGCCCAGTAACATTTCTCATATCCCCTTGCTTGACTGATTTTTTTGCTGTCCAGTAGGCAAGATATTGTCCCTGTTGTGTCCCCTATGCCAGCCAGAAGCCCCCTACAGCTACAAGCATCTGGAATAATCTTCAATATTTATGTCTCCATACATATTATCTGTTTTAAATGTCAACTGAGAACATAATTTTTTCTTCCTTAATTCCTCTATGCCACTGGTATTTGTTTCTTACTCAACCGTCTATATTTTTAATTAAACCTATAATATAGTCATATGCTTTCTTTAAATCCTCTATACATATGTTATATTTATACATTGGTTATTTACACTGCATAGATTTTAAAAGCCTATTCCTTTACCATTCATGAGAATACCTACTGTTTATTTAATAACTACCATATTATAAAATACATATGCTATCTATAAGCTACAGAAGTCTTAAAACCCACACAACCACACACTAATTTAGCACATAAAACTTTGATTTTTTTTTTCAGAGTGATTTCACAGAACATGTGTAGTAACAAAACCACATGTTTTTCCAATTTGCCAGTTGTTGTTATTTGTTGCTTTCAAATTTTGAAAGTTGTATTTGATACTTAGAGAAAAAGTAAGTTTTGGTGACAAAAGGAAGCTGGTGGCTACTTTTTTTTATGCCTTTTTGTTTTCTTATTATGAAAAACTAGCAGGAGATCCATCTAAGTAAACAATGTAGATGTTACCACATGCAAAGTCAATTTCTTGCTTGGCATAGAGAATGACCAGTTTACTTTAAGCACAAGCAGATGTTTCTATGTGGCCATCTGGCCTTTATTTGCTTTATCCAAAATCCTATGCCCCCTTATATGCACAGAAGAAAAAGGTGGTAAAGATGATTTCTGTTTTCCTGGTTATGGTAGTAAACCATAATTGTGCTGTTTCTTGGTAGTGATGAAAAAGTATGCAAATAAAATATTGCAGGTAATTAGGAGATTTTTTAAGTGAGGAATGAGAAAAGGATTGCTTCATTCAGCAAATCAGCACATTTGACAGTTCTGATTTGAAATGTCATGAACCTATCTCATCTCTGTTCTGCACAGAAACTGTCACTGAACGTCTATGTACAGCAGACACCTGTAGGGAAAGTATGACTGAGTCGTCTTTTTTATCTAAGCCTTGCATACATGGTCTGCAAAGGGGTATGGCTTATTCCTCAGTGACCAGTTTTCATCAGCTCTACAATTTTTAATCCCTTTGGTCAGCATTCTTTTTATTTTGATTAAGCTTGACAAACAGGAAATACTAGGGCCAAGAAAGAAAAATTCAGGTAAACACAAACCTGCTCGATTTGGCTTAAAAACTTTAGGATACTTTCTTGTATTTGTATTTTCAGTGACTTTGCAAAGATATTAATACTTGAAAATTGAGCTAAAGTTTTTGTTAATAAGTGATGCTAAAATCAACATGTCCTTGTAATGACTTTCTAAAATCTGGAAGTTTCAAGAACTGACACATTTCCTCACTTTACACTGCAGACTAATCAAATGAAGGTCTACTTTTTTAATCATAATGCCAATGATTAAGACTGAATACTGCCTATAGAAACAAGCTCCAACCCTCTTAAAATAATTTTTCAGATTTGAATCACATGCAAATCCATTGACAAATGGAGTGAATATACCATAATCTAAATTTTCTGTTGTAAGATCCAAAAATGTCTGCCTCTCCCTTACAAGCTGAAATTAAAAAAAAGCTTTTTGCTGGAGACGTGCGTCAGCAAGTGTCAGTTGACAAAGCTACAAATTTTCATGTAATCCACTGACTGAAGTTAGCCAAGTAGGTACAATTTCAAGTCTCTTCTCTTACAAATATGTTACATTAAAAGCTCGATCTAGTTTTCTTTTAATATTGGTTTATTTTAGAAATAGCACTTGCTTACTGGAAACCTTTTTGTTCATGTGAAAGTTAAAATTTCCACTTCTGAAATGTGAATATCAGCAGCCTACCATACAAAGTCCTGTAGCTAACAAACACTTAGAAGTCGTTTTCTACATTTACTGCAGTACATTAGGCTTTTACTATTTCCATGAGTTGCATTGCACACTTTGTGCTTAATTTTCTTTAATTTACTGTGAGACACAAAATATTAACACTGCCAGCAGGAAGACTCAGACTGAAAGTGAAGTTGGTTACTACCTTAAGAAAGCCAATTTGTGTTCTCCATTATATCATTGTGAATCAAGACTAACTATATTGACTTCAGTGAGGAAAAGGGTTGACAGACTTATTGCTACTTCTACAAAATGATCCATTCACCTTTAATGATACAACAGCACAGTTAATTGTTTAACTCTCACAAATAGGATGGTGTCTGGGAACAGCAGTGGTGACTTCCAAGGCTGAGAACAGCAATGGTGACTTCCAAGGACAGGTGAATTTTGTGCAGATTTCAAGTGGGTGAACCTAGATAATTCAAATGACTAAAACCATCTGTTCTGATTTTTTTCCTTTTCTATTCTCAAATGTTGCCTGTCTCAAACAGGACTTAATCAATGAGAAGTTAGCTTAGAATAATTGTTTGGCACAGGTTCCTAACTCTTCTTTACAGTTACACATTCTTGTCTGGACAGAAAGACATTAATCTCTCAATTAATCTAGTTTTTTGTTTGTCAGTCATTCCTGTTGTGTTTGAGTGCATCATAAGCACTACAGAAGAATTCTCTCAGTTGAGGAAGCAGCATTTTAGAGCTCAGAAGGGCTGAAAATCAAAGAAATTAAAATCAGAAGTACCCTTTTCAAAGGCCCAACATCAGGCACCAGCTATTTGATTCTTTCAGAGTACTTGGGCATTTTGGCTAGCTCTTCATCTGCTCAGTCATGATACCATTTAATTCTGCTGAAATCAGGGATTTCAGGTCAGACATGGAGTGAAATACATACTCTTAAATAAAGTACCCAAAGAATATGACAATATATTATTAGCTTTGAAAGCACTGGTTTCAGTTACCTGACTGCTGTCAACCAAGAACTCTGTGTCATAGCAGACTGTAGTGCAAAGGGTGTCAAAACAACAACCCAGTTTCTCAGGGTGATGTTTACCTAAATTAGACAGAAGGCTAAGTTTTGTTGTTTCAGTCCTCATCTCTTCTGTATAAAACTTCCATTTTCTGCAGCATATGCGAAAAAAGACCCTAGGCAAAAAAAGTTTACACGTAATTTAAATATATTAATGTACCCTTTGATCTAAATCAGGCAACTGTTCTATGAGAAAAGTAGTGTATGACTGCAGAACCAAAGACTGTATCATAATGCTGTATCATGCTGGGCAAAATTAATTACATAATTTCCTAACATACTAGGTCATATAACCTATACCAATATTTACACATACATATGTTATGGTTTATCATGGACTGGGGACTCAGTCAGTAACCAGATATCCATGCTTGAATTAGCAGGTAAGAAATATCACCTGCTCTGTCTCAGAAAAGGAGGAAATATATAGTTTTCCATTAGATTTCACTAATATTTAGTGACTTTTTTTATCGTACCTTCCCAACTGGTGTGATTTCATCCTTGTTCTTAATTCCTTAGCTGTAGTAGTTGCAAGGTAGTTTAGTTCTCCTTCAATGAGGCATGACTACTTAAAATTACTTTGCTTTCTCTTCACGTTAAGATTATCAGCATTAACACTTGAGTGTTAGATCTCTACCAATAATATTCACCCTGAATTTGAAGATGAAAATGCAACTATAAAATCAAAGGGTACTGGGACTTACCATTGACAATGTAGATACAGTAAAGTATCTTTTAAAAGTTATTTACCTTCTTTCCACAAGCACATGACATCCCAAAAGAGCAGTACCTTTTCAGCAAGATATAAGATATTAATACCTATCAGAAAGGGTCTGTTCTTTAGCACCACAGCTAAGTTCCCCCATGCAACAAGGATTCTGTGATTAGTGTCTGAGACAAAACACACTAAAGTCAATGGAAAAGTTCCAAGTCACTTCAGATGTATTCTGACCAAGCCTTCACACAACATGCTGTTATAAAACCATCTTCTTAATCTTAAATCTGCTTCTCTGATCACCTTTAAGGTGATGTACCATTAGTTCTGACTGGGTTTTTACTGGCTCTCACTTGCCAGAAGTGACCAAGCACAGAACTAAATCAATCTTTGTCAGGCCTGTAACTGAGCACTTCCCTAATTTATGAGACAGCTTTTCCATTAACAACAAAAACTTGAGAATTAAATAAAAACAGACCTTCACAAGTGCTGCTGCACTGGTGAATAAAATAAAAGCATTAATAAATTTTGACCCCTTTTCCAAGGCTGACTTTGAAAAATTTTATGTCATACACCCGGATCATATTCTAACAATTAGGAACAATAAAATGATCAGATAGCAATTCTTTGTTATGACAGGCTATGCAAAGTTGACACCAAGCTGTGTGGTTCGGTTGATACAGTTGAGGGAAGGAATGCCATCCAGAGGGACCCTGACATGCTTGTGAGGTGAGCAGATGCCAACCTCATGAAGTTTAACCATGACAAGTGCAAGGTCCTACGCCTGGGTCAGAGCAATCCCAGGCACAGCTACAGGCTGGGTAGAGAAGAGATTCAGAGCAGCCCTGCGGAGAAGGACTTGGGGGTGGTGGTTGATGAGAGCTGACTGCAGTGTGCGCTTGCAGCCCAGAAAGCCAACTGTATCCTGGGATGCATCAAAAGGAGCGTGACCAGCAGGTCGAAGGAGGTGATCCTGCCCCTCTACTCTGCTCTTGTGAGACCTCACTTGCAGTATTGTGTGCAGTTCTGGAGTCCTCAACATGAAAAGGACATGGAGCTGTTGGAACAAGTCCAGAGGAGGGCCAAACTATGATCAGGGAACTGGAGCACCTTCTGTATGAAGAGAGGCTGAGAATGCTGGGGCTGTTCATCTTGGAGAAGACTGCATGGAGATCTCATAGCTGCCTTCCAGTATCTGAAGGGGGGCTACAGGGGTGCTGGGAATGGACTTTTCATTAGGGACTG
Source organism: Agapornis roseicollis (assembly GCA_002631895.1). NCBI lineage: Eukaryota > Metazoa > Chordata > Aves > Psittaciformes > Psittacidae > Agapornis > Agapornis roseicollis. Next base: position 5,994 of record NDXB01014413.1, read on the forward strand.
TAATGATACGACAAGGGGTAATGGGTTAAAACTTAAACAGGGGAAGTTTAGACTGCATATGAGGAAGAAGTTCTTTCCTGTTAGGGTGGCGAGGCAGTGGAATGGGTTGCCCAAGGAAGTTGTGAATGTTCTATCCTTCTTGGTGTTCAAGGCCAGATTGGACAGAGCCTTGGGTGGCATGGTTTAGTGTGAGGTGACCCTGTTTACGGCAGGGGGGTTGGAACTGAATGATCTTAAAGTCCTTTCCAACTCTAACTATTCTGTGATTCTATGAGTCTATGATATATATAGATAGATATAGATATGTATATAATCACGAGCACCACATAACATGATTGTACACTGGTGGAAAAGGGAGAAGGGATAGGAAAATCTCCTTGAATAAAGATCTTAGTCCAAAATACAGATGGAAGTAGAGGGGTTACTATCATCAGTTGATATTCCAGAGAGAACACTATAATATTCTAGTGGCTATCCATCTATTTGAAGTAGTGTTTAGATACACAGAGAAAAAATCTTAAGCAATTCAGACTGGCAGTTGCAAGTAGCATCAAGCTGTCTAAAGTCAAGCCTAAAACATAAATCCTAACCTGCAAAATTTTGGAACAGAATTAAAATTGACAACAAAAGCATAAAAGGACTACTGGGAGGTGGGAGCGGGGGTAAAAATGGGGGGGAAGAAATCCATAACACCCACATTTGCTCAGTCAGGGTTGCATAGAACAGGTTGTCCAGGGGCATGTGTAATTGGGTTTTAAATATCTCTACAGAATAGGCTCCACAACCTCTCTGGGAAATGTGTTTCAATGTTTGACCACCACCACAGGAAAAAAAAAAAAAAAAAAAGAAGTGGTTTGTGTTCAGCTGGAATTTCATATTTTCAAATTTATTCTCATTGCCTCTTTTCCTGTCAGTGAGCTCTGCTGGGAAAAGTCTGGTTCCCTCTCCTTTATTCCCTTCCAATAGGTGCTATATATATTGATGGATTCTCCTTGAGCCTTTTGTCTTCCAGGCTGAATAGTCCTAGCTCTCACAACATTTCGCAGAGTCATAGAGTCATCTAGGTTGGAAAAGACCTTTAATATCATCACATCCAACCTTTACCCCAGGACTGACAAGTCCATCACTAAACCAGGTCACTAAGGGTCTCATCTACACAACTTTTGAACACTTCCAGTCCTCCTCACATTAAATATGCTCCTGTCCCTTGATTATTTTTGTGGTTCTGTGCTGGAAGCACTCCAGTAAGTCTATGGTGTTCTTCTACTGGGGAGCCCAGAATTTCTGGAAGAGATCAGTGATCTCATTCAACTGAACTGTGGACTGGTCATCATTTTATAGGAAAAAAAAAGTGTAAGTTGAAGTAGCACAAGTGAGTACTTTTATTGTTGTTTATAATGTCAGCAGTGAGATGAGTTAGAAGAGAGGTGGAAATATTCTATTACCCCATTACTTCCATTTAAGGCATGCAGTTGACCCCCTTCTCCTCTTCCCTCCTCAAGAGTAC